>JAVXUO010000612.1:0-84543 GCA_033065855.1 Escallonia rubra
CGGGTATTCCGGGGCAGGCATTGGCTGCCCTCTCTTGTCAGGACGCCGTCCCTTCCTTGGGACTGACGCTTGCGGTTGTTGTCGTCGTTACTGGCTGCTGCCATCGCTGCGGCCAAGGCCATATGAGGTGGGGGCTTTGGGGCTTTGACGGACCGACCGAGTCATAGGTGTCGTGCAGCTTCCTTGAGATGTCCCCAAGACCGAAGCTGGAGGTTTTCAAGGTAGACCCTGTAGGTGTCCTTCATGTTCTTGATGCAAATGGGTACAAGGGTTTCATCTTTGCTGAAGTCAGTGCACTCCAAGCACTTGTGATGAAATCGCGTAACATAGGTGTTGAGGTCTTCCCCGGGATTCTGGCGGATCCCGGCAATGTCAACGATGGTCACACGTTCCGTCTCATAGTGAAACTTGTCAAGGAAGAGCTGGACCATGTCGGACCATGAGTGGATAGTACTGTCAGGAATCTGATGATACCAAGAGTAGGCGAGGCCAGTCAGGGACTTGTGAAATTCCCGAAGCTTCAAAGTGTCGTCTTCCCCGTAGTGCTCGAGGGAGCCAGCAAAACGGGTGAGATGCTCGCGGGCGTTGCCTTCTTTGCCGTTGAACAAGGTGAAGGATGGTTGCTTGTACTTGACGGGGTAAGGCTTGGTAGCGAGGCTGCCAGAGTAGGGAGCATGGCCTGACAGCTTAGAGGGGGAGTGGGGTAAGGATGACTGCTTGAGACGGTGAAGGAGGGCATCAAGGTCATGCTTGGTGACGTACGACGCATGTGAGGGTTTGTGCCCTGTCGTGATGATCCGAGCACCAGAGCCCCCAGACGGTACAACCTGAGGCATTGAGGGGATGACGATGGTAGAGAGGGGTTGGTTGTGGTGAGCAACTTGTTGGGGCATGGTTTGCACATGGGTAGTGTCAGCTGCTGGAGGCCGGTCGTCAGGAAAGGTCGACTGGAGTAAGCCGGGGGAATGACTTGTGTTTAGGTTTCGACTAGTTATGTTCGGGTTAGGCTCCATCTCAATTGATTCGTGAGTCTCCGAAGTGCTTCGAGCAAGGGCAAGGCGTGGCGCCGGGGCTGAGGTGCCGCGAGTCCTACTGTCGAGGGCCCGGAGGACCAAGGCAGCGGTGGTCGCGACACTGGGACCTGAGCAGTGTCCAAAACTAGCCCAGGCCTTGAAGGTTGGATATGAGCAGGAGGGGCCAAACCTGGATCTTGGGATAACACGGGGTGAGTAATGGGCACAGGGTGCAGAGCTCTAAGGCTTTGGGAAGTCGGTGATTGTGAAGTCAAGACTTGGATTGATTTTTGCATTTCTAAGATGGTTGTCATAAGAGTGGCTATAGTGGGCGAAAACTGTTGGATGGCCGCATTGACTGCAACTTGTATGTCAGGTGCGGTAGTTTGTGGCTGGTCTTGGAGACGCATAGCACTAGTCCCTTCTTGTTCGCCAAGGTGATCCTCCTCTTGTACGGCATGGATAAGGCCCTGGCTGGCAGCCCTCGTAACTTTTCGTTGTCTAGGCATGGAGACTGAGTGCGGAAGATAGACAGACTGCAGTACGATGCTCACCTCCCCAGCGGAGTCGCCAAAATGATGCCAAGGAAAGTGGGTTCGTACTTACGTGGAGGTGCCACAAAGGCTGCAGTCCGAGTCAGCTTCCAAGTATGTGAGTGAGAGACAGCAAGGGTGGAACAAGGGCAGAGACCAAGGGCTTCCCAGACAGAGCTCGAGGGTGGCAGTGCTGCGAGGGCGATAGCGCGAGATGAATACACGATGACAGTCACAGTCCGATGCTTAGGTCCAGAGTCAGGGTACTGTATGTTTCTCTCTCTAGAATTCTAGAGTGAGAAAGTGAAAATGTCCAAATGTTATCCTCTTCAAATGAATTCTCAAGACCTCTATTTATAGAGATTGAGATGATGATGTCATAAACCGACACGTGGCGCTCCCCGGGAGTGACACGTCACCGGGGGGTCCACGGGTGCCGGTGCTCCACGGACTGTCGAATCGCATATTCACCCGGCCTGCCCCGCACAGCGTCGCTCTGTCTGTCTGGAAAGACTGGCTCCCACCGCATCGGTGTGGCCAGAGAACCCCCTTGATCTAGCCTCCAATCCAAGCCCTTGCGGAGTCCCACAGGCCTGGCAGCGGTGGGGAAGACCCGACGCCCAACTGCCAGGTGAACTAGGCGCGATGCCCTCCGAAGACCTGCTCCCGTCTCGGAGTGACCCGGGGGTCATAGTCCCTAGGGGTGCCGACGCAAGCCCCCAGTGCCGGAGCACGTAGGCCAGTCACGCAGGCACCCTGACGGAGATAGTGTCCCGGAGGAGTCGTCTATTCCGCAGGCCAAGGTAGCATCCCGGAGGAGCCGTCTACCTGGCGGAAGGGGAGTTGAAGAGCTCCCTGGCAGAGATAGTGTCCCGGAGGAGTCGCCTATCCCTGCGGGTGAGTCCTTATGCCGGAGCACTTGGAGCGAGTCAAGGTAGCATCCCGGAGGAGCCGTCTACCCGACTGGCCGAGGTAGCATCCCGGAGGAGCCGTCTACCTGGCGGAAGGGGAGTTGAAGAGCTCCCTGGCAGAGATAGTGTCCCGGAGGAGTCGCCTATCCCCGCGGGTGAGTCCTTATGCCGGAGCACTCGGAGCATGTCAAGGTAGCATCCCGGAGGAGCCGTCTACCCGACTGGCCGAGGTAGCATCCCGGAGGAGCCGTCTACCTGGCGGAAGGGGAGTTGAAGAGCTCCCTGGCAGAGATAGTGTCCCGGAGGAGTCGCCTATCCCCGCGGGTGAGTCCTTGTGCCGGAGCACTCAGAGCATGTCAAGGTAGCATCCCGGAGGAGCCGTCTACCCGACTGGCCGAGGTAGCATCCCGGAGGAGCCGTCTACCTGGCGGAAGGGGAGTTGAAGAGCTCCCTGGCAGAGATAGTGTCCCGGAGGAGTCGCCTATCCCCGCGGATGATGTACACTCCGGAGAGTGGGTTGAAGCATGTTCCATGACCAAGGCAAGGTGCGCATGGTGTGATGAATGAGTGTGGTGCCCGGGGGCATGATGACATGATTGTGGCGCATGGGCGCGATGAAGTGAGTAAGGTGCCGGGAGCACGTCTATGTCAATGGCGCGGCGCATGGGCGCGACGGAGTGCGTAAGGTGCCGGGGACACGTTGGTGTCAATGGTCGCGCATGGGCGCGACAGAGTGCGTAAGGTGCCGGGGGCACGTTGGTGTCAATGGTGGCGCATGGGCGCGACAGAGTGCGTATAGTGCCGGGGGCACGGTAGTGTGACAGAGAGCCTGGGGGCACGGCTGTATCAGCGGCGCGGCGCATGGGCGCGGCGAAGTGCGTAAGGTGTCGGTGGCACGTATCATGACGATGGCGCGAGGGCGCAGCGACGAACGTCGTGGGGCAATACTTGGTGCCGGGGGCACGTATCATGACGATGGCGCGAGGGCGCGGTGACGAACGTCGCGGAGCAATACTTGGTGCCGGGGGCACGTATCATGACGATGGCGCGAGGGCGCGGCGACGAACGTCGCGGAGCAATACTTGGTGCCGGGCACGTATCATGCCGAAAATGGGTTTGCGCGGAGGGGTGAACCACCGGGGGAAAATGGCCGAGGCCAAGCCCTCCAGGAGGCCGAGGCCGACCCCATGGCCTGGGGAAGGCCGAGGCCGACCCCCTGGGGTTGGCCAAGGCCAAATGGTTGTCTTCCATTTTCGGAGCCCAAGGTCACTTCTCCTTTTGCGAACTTCGGGTGCGCCGTCGGTAGGTGTTTTGATAAGCAATGATGAATCCGGAAGTTACGTTATGACGAGTGCGTTGCCAAGAACCATACCCACATAGCGGACGAGGTGCCAAGGTTACGTATGGAGCACACGAAGCGAATAAAGTGCAAAAAAGAGTTTGCGCGGAGGGGTTAACCATCGGGGGAAAATGGCCAAGACCAACCCCTCCAGGAGGCCGAGGCCGACCCTCTGGGGTTGGCCAAGGCCATTGCCCCTTGACCCCGTTGCTCCAAAATGTGCCGTCGGCCAATATTTTTGGTGACAAGGTGTTCAGGCGGTCTTGGCGTGACGATCGTGTTATCGTGAGCGACGTTAACGTGAAGTAATCGGCACCTAAGCCACGTGCAAAACGAGAAATATAAGTGGCTTGGGAGCGCGCATTTTGACCGGTTCGATGCGTTGGAAAAATAATTGTTGAAGAAGCCGACGTGTGCGCGTGAAGCGGGACCCCTAATGGGCCCTTAGGTGCGGCCAGAATAGGTTGGGAACAAAGTGAAGAGGAATACTTTTTGTAATCATCATAAGGGTCAAGCGCAAGAGTGAACACTACCTTACATTTCCTCCTTCATCGCATTAGCTTTCTGTTTCCTCAGGGAATCCAAGAGCACTCCATGTTTGCGTCCATGACCTCGACGAGATACTGCAAAATATGAAAATTTAATTGTTTGGAGGACAAAGTAAAATGTATTCAAAATTTTTGAAATGCTAATAACAATTATACCTGAGGATGAAGCCGCTGATGAAGGAGAAGGATGGGGTGTCTGGGGTTGAGGCTACTGGATGTTGATACTCTACATATCATCACCACCAGCCAGTCCAGTGTACCCAGCCATTGGCGCAGATCCAACTCGTCATCGACTGCGACTGCCAAATAATCTATGCATAGTTTTAGTAGAAACTTCATGACAATATCAAGTTAGCATATAAATTCTTTACTATGAAATGGATAAACGATTAAGGTATCGTATTATTATGGAGTAATTATACGGGACAAAGGGAAAAATTGCTGGTGCACTATCATAAAATTAAATGAATATTTCAAGTCATGAATTACAAGTGATACAAGTCGACCATATTCACTAGACTGTATCCCAATATCTTCATCCTCTTCATCTTGAGACTCATCATCTTGGAACTCATCCCATTTATCTTGAGAGTCATCCTCATCATTTTCAACATGTTTTACATCTTCTTCTTCATCATCTTCAACTTCTTCTCTTAGATGACCCATTCATTAAAGAAGAAGATCGTCTTCCTTGTTGTTCACTTGAATAGTTACCAAGACAGGTGCTTGGTCAACTTCATAGGTGTCTAGCTCACTGTCATAAGCAATTGGCAATTTTTTAGACTTGATAACAATAGACCAATGAGATTTAGGATTTGTGACATCTTCTGCGTAAAACACTTGTGATGCTTGACTAGCAAACACATTTGGTTCATCTGATCCAAGTCTTGACCTAATATTGACATCTAAAATCTCTTGTGAGCTAACACATTCCTTTGTTGCATGTAATATCAAACAAGGTACATTTAAATATTACTAAGCAATTTTGGCTACCGAGATATGTTCGCTCAACAATCTCATCAAGCTCTCCAAAAAAATTCCATACAATTATGATTATAACAGTTCAAGCGGAAATCAACTGATGTGTCGACCAATTGAACTTATTATAGAATACGCGAAAAAGTAAAGATATATCAGCATACTAATGAATCACATCACTATATAGTATAGTTATGTTTCACACTTACACATTTTTTTGAACAATTCAACAAATTGCGATTTCTGATAAAATTCAAGTCTGTGGGATTAGACCTGACAAACGAGTATACCAGGTCCGGGTTAAAACAGATGGATTAAATTTTACCTGGTTTTTTTCGAGTAGTCTTTTTAAGGATCCGTATCGGGTAAATGATCAATTTTTTAAAGAATCATATTTTTTAATATAAACATATTTTAGTTATTCTTAAGTAGATTTTTTTCTTTTTGATTTTTTTGCCTTTTTTTTTTTTGGCTAGCATACTTCATATTTCTAGGAGTTGTTAAGATAATATTCAATCTAACAAAAATAAAAAATTACGTTAATTGTTAAATATCTCAAAATCAATTACAAGCATCTATCTATAGAACCACACACAAATCCACAATACAAAATAATACAAACAAATCTTAACACACCTACAAGCATTTATCTATAACACCACCCACAAATACACAATCCAAACTAATATAATGAAAACCTTAACACAGCTTCAAGATCACATGCATAAATCCATTCAGCTTCTCGATTGACAGTGATCTGTGACTGAGAAAAGTTCGAGTCTGCGACTGAGTGAGGGTGAAGACCAAGGAAGAGATAGAGTCACGGCGGTAGCAGAGCAGAAAGAAGAGGTGGCACAGATTTATGGGGTATGTTGTCGAAGACATCTGCTGCGAAGCTGGCGTAGTTGGGTCGTTGATGGAGAAAGCGATGTCGTGTGTGTGTGTGTGTGAGAGAGAGAGAGAGAGTGCCACCGTGTGTGTGTGTGAGAGAAAGACAGAGAGAGAGAGGGGGAGGGGGAGGGATGAGTGGTGCTAGAGAAGAATTGAAAACCCTAGCACTACTTATATGGTAAAAAATACGGGTAACCGGGTAAACCGTATTCGACCCGAATTTACCTAGAAATTGTGTGTCAGTTCGGGTATGAATATGTTTTCCACTTGTCTTCAAAATATGTACCCGTACCCTTGTTTTTTGGCTTGGTACGGATCGATCCGTGGGTCCAGGTCTTTTTTGCCAGGTCTATGCGGGATTAGTGATTTGAGAATCTGCATCGAACTCACTATATATAAGTATAAGCACTAACCATTCACCCATTTTCAAGTGTTTACAATTATTATATGAGGACATTAACTTACTCAAGAAAAGATGAAACTTCTTCACAATTTAGAAGGGTGTAGTGTGGTTGTACTATACTTTTCATCCCTTATCTTCTGAGTATAGGTTTGTCCGAATGGATACCTGAACGTTTAAATATTGATGACTGTCCTTTTAAATTTGTGCTGGCTTCAGCCTCCTTTTGACCTAGTTTATTAAACTTTGTATCAAAATTAGGCCCAAAATATTGGCTACAAAAGTTGGCATGCTCTTCCATTATCTAAGCCTCAGAAGTTGAGCACTCAATAGGAGCTTTATTACGGACTTTTTTCTTCAAATAAAATATGAACCTAGAAGTTTAAGGAACATAGTTAACCCAAATATCAAAGGTAACACGGTTTGCATTATGTGACATCATAAAATGTGACATCACAACAAAGAGTTATAAACATTACCTCTCAAATGGATACATCCACTACTATTGCAAAGGTCTAGCTATCTAAGCTTCATGCGCTAAAGGAACAGGCAAATGCTCAAGTGAATCAAAGTTGGACCGTGGGATGATTTTTTCAAGCTTACAAATTGTTACTACAATGTTCTTCTCTAGTACCTTCATATTACTTACTCAGAGTGTTGACAAACATATATCTCAGAAGAAAATGGAATAGTTCTATCAAAGTCTCATATACAACGTTTGGCAACAATTTTCAAAAGGCAATATGAATGAAATCTTTCCATAAGTACGTAGAAGTCGTGAATTACATTAACGAGATATATTGCATGCATACCCATCATGAAGCTTCAAAGTCTTAACCCACTGGCACACCTTTTCTACTTGCTTCTTGTGATAGTATGGTGCTTTCAAAAATATCATCCTCCCGCTGACTTCAACACGATGCTATTCATGCCATACAACCAACTGTTGTAGATCATTCTTTGCTTTAAGGTGATCATTCGGTTTCCCCTTCATTACTGTCTTGTACACATTATCAAAAACCTTTTTCTCAATGTGCATCACATCTATTTTTTTTTAATAATGAGCATCCTCCAATAGATTAACTTCCAAAAGATACACTATTTTCTCCAATTGCGCTATTTCCCATATCCTAAAATCTTTTGATCTGACACACCTTTTCCATATGGTATGTCAGTGTCAAGTGCATGTAGGTGTGAAAGCACTTCATCAACAGATGGATAGTCAAGTGTTACAGCGTCACGCCCTATTGTTTCGTCAAATTTATCCTTTTGCATATGAAACTGATGATCTGGTGGCAACAACTTACTATGACATCCAAACTACAAAGCCTTTCTGTCGTGCTTTAGCGCAAAAGCAGGGTTCATGCCCATACAAGTAGAACATGCTAAATTTCCATGTGTGCTCCAGTCACATGTCATTTCTAATGCGGGAAAATTATGCATAGTCCACATCAATTCAGCCCTTACTTGAAAGTTCTATTTAAGAGATGTATCATAAGTTTGAACTCCACAATCCCATAGCTGTTTGAGATCATCAATCAACAGCCTTAAATACACGCACATATATGTCCTTACCAGAACTCTTCAGCTCCAGAATAAGCAACGACAAAAACATGTAAGGCTTATTCATGCACATTCAAGGGGGAAGGTTATACGGGACAGTAATAAGAGGCCATGTGGAGTAGGGCACGCTAGACTACGAAAGAATCAAACTATAAATTGCCAAACCAAATCTAACATTCTGAACTTCCTGAGAAAAGGTTGGATGCTTTTGGTCAAAGTCCTTCTAAGATTTTCCATCAATAGGGTGTGTCATCCCATAAGCATTATTGCTACGAGTCTCGCTGTGAGCCCTCATATGTTCATCTATGTTGGAGGAGTAGTACATCCTTTGAAGCCTTGGTGTACCAAAAAAATATCGGAATACCTTCCGTACAATGTTTTTCTTATTCCCTTTTTTCGGCTTGTACCTTGGATCATCACAGACACGACACTTTGTCAAATTCCTATTATTTTTCTAAAATAGTACACAATCATTATTGTGAGCATCTATCCGGTCATAACCGAGGCCAAGTTTCATCAATTTTTTTTTGGCATCATAATACGATGGTGGCAATTTTCGTCTCAAAAAAAATTTCCTTGATAAAATTTTCAATTGTAGCAGCCTACTAGCTAAAGATAACCTTGTGTGCTTCTTAATTCCATCACATAATAGCTCTTGGGCATTTCTTATCAAATCATAAAATTGATGAGAACGCTCGTTAGGCTCTTAGGCATGGTCATCATCGCGGTAGTCAACCCAGTCAACATAAGCATGCCGAGCATCTATAACCATATTTCAATAATCGTGCAGTGCATCCATCCTAGCTTCAGGTTGACAAGCCATGTTGGATGACAATACTATTGTTTCCCCATGCTGAGTCCACCTTATGCATCCACCCTGAAACTCGAATTGATTTCGGTGATTTGAGCTCATATTAATGCTCATTGATATTGTTGATTTTTGTGTTGACCTGGGTGTCCATACTGTGGGGAGACGTTATAAGGCTGGTTTAAATCCTGCATAGAACGCATGCTAGTACCCAGTGGAACTAGTAATTATATACCAGTACATCACGCTTGTGTACACTACTGGCTTTGCCTGAGTGGCATCGCAACCGCCCAAGGTCAACGTGTTTTTTTTATTTTACCTGTACCGTATCTTACTGTGACTGTTACAGAAATGACTGAGAAAGAACTGTCTCAAATGGTTTGTGCTTGTTTTTTAAATCCTTTGAAAAACCATCATTGTGTTTTGGAATAATGGCTTTGGAAATAATCGTTTTGGGAATCGTCGTGATTGTTATTGTTCATTTTGGTATCTATTTATGATGAATTTTGAGCATTTTGGAAATCATTGTTTTTTTTTACCGTTTGAAGTATTTTGGAAATCATCGTCTGTTGGATTCTGTGGAATCATTTTGTAATTCTTTTGGTAGTCCTTGTACGACTTTACTGAGCTCTCAAAAGCTCACCCTTCGTTGGACTCCCTTCTACAGGTGATGATCAACAGTAAATTGCTCGGGGATGGGTTAGAGACTGTGTGAGGTTCCGGTGAGCCCACCACCACTGTATAGTAAGACCCTTGCGCGGGTCGGTACTGTCAACCCGTGCTGTAGATGTTCGAGGTTATAAAGAACTTAGGTTTAATAGTTCGAGTTCAAGCAGTTTTGTAATCTTGTATTTGACTTGATATCGGATTAGATGCTTTGAAGTATCTATTGGTATATAGGATCGACAGGTTTGACTGAAGTGATAGGTTAACGTCCCATGAGTTCTAGGCGACGGAGCTCTGAATTTTTGAGATGTTACAATTTAGCTCTCCTAATAGGATGCTATTCATAAAGATTAGTTTCATGCTTAAGTGTATTCAGGAAAAAAAAGAAAAAAAGAGTAGTGGCTGTTGTCTTTTGGCAGTCTTGATCATATGATAATGCACTATGGGTGGAAATCAAAGTCTAGGCTTGCATCCCGTCGAATTAATGAGGGATCTATAATTTTATTCTTTTTTTTTGTGAAAGACTTGGAAAGAATAAATGATGTGTATACGTTGTTGATGCTTGGATATTGAGATGTATATTTTGCCTCTAAACTATGAGGTAATATATCTTTATGCAAACTTCTTTCTCTAGGAAAATGTGGCATACGTGATGATATTGGTAAGCAATTTGAGATTGTCGAAAGGTGTTTGACTATAATGACTAGTTAGTACATTATTGATGATATGGTTGCTCTATCGTGAAGGTTAAGTTAGATATATCTTTTCAAGCACCTTGATCTATCGAAGACTGAGACATGGTTTTCGGACCTTGGTGTAGGAATTCAATTTGAACTTGATATGGAGGAAATAGAAATTTGTTAGCAATGATTTAATGGTACAAACGGAAATAGGTTAAAAGGTAGAGATAGCACTCACACCCAGGTGGAACTTCTGGTTACTTGAGGTAAAATTGTTCGGTGAGTCAAGTGTGTTAAATATACATTTTACTTTGAGGCTTGTATACGTATACTTTGTAAAGCACTTGAAACTGTATTTGGACTCATTTAAAATTGATCTAAAAGTACTTGAGGTGTGTGTTGATGGATATTAAGATCAAGAATGATTAAGAGCAGCAGTTTAAGGAAACCAAATTTCGAGAACGAAATTTTTATAAGTGGGGGAGAATGTAACACCCCGAACCGTGATGTTGCCTAGCCTGTTAATTTATTTTAAGTGACAATTTTCATATGCAACATTTAGCATTGATTAGCGTGATCGAATTTTATCGGCTTTAGCGAAAAAATTTAGGAATTATAAGTTATAACTTAATGATAGCAATTATAAGTGATGTTGATTGAGGCTTTTAGTGATGATTAGCGTAAACAATATATTTGTTTTTTAAATCTTAAGCGACAATTAGTGTAAGTAAAAAAAAATTAAAATTAGGATATTGAATAAGTGATTTTTTTTCTTTTTACATATTTCATTTCTTTTGTCAACTCTTTAAATTTAGAAAGTCAATTTAATGAGGGAACAGGGGTGGGGAAAGTGTAGGAAAATAGACATGTATTTATATGAAATTTTGGTTACAAGGAGCTAGATAGATAATTCGAGAAAGAGAAGGAGTGAATTGGGGTAATTGATTTGGTTAAAAAAAGGAGAAAAGAAAGAAGTCAGATTTAAGAGAGCATAGCGAGAGAAACTTTCGATTGCTAGAAACAAACAGAGAGAGAGAGAGGGGGGGGAGGGATAGAGAGAGAGAGAGAGAGAGAGAGATAGGGCTCTATGTGAGCTCATGATAAAAGGGAGAAAGAGTTAAACATAAATAAGATTATTAACTAATATATTCAATATTTCAAAAAAAACTAGAGAAGTTAGTTCATGTATAACACTTTGCACCTTTCTCCCCCTTTGTCAACTCAAAAAATGGGGAGACCACTGAAGTCTGAAAACACTAAAGCTAAAAAAAAATATTACTAACAGCAACGGCGTCCACCCTGGGCAGAAGAGGAAGGATCTTGAGGCGGAGGAGGATCAGAAGTGGGAATCTCAACAATTTCAACTATACTAGGCGACCGCGGCGGTGAGGGGTCATAAGGAACAATAGGGTTAAAGAACCATTGTGCACTGTCGGTTCCTCCTTGTTGAGTTGAAAATTTTCAGGACGAGTAACTCGGAATCCATGAGATGTGTCGAAGATCAGATATGCCAAAAACCGATTTTGCTCAGTAAAAATGCATAAGATAATTTGGCTTGTCGACAATTTGCTTGAAAAGCAGCCTCATGCTAACACTGATGATCCTTTAAATACGAGTCAGTCGATCCATGGTCAAAGAGTGGTTGAGGGGAATATTGTAGACATTGGAGACAGGATCATTTAAAAGGTCGTGGAGGTCAATTTGGTTGGATAGAAGTTGGTTAGAAGAGTTTTGGAGAGTAGAAAGATGGTGTAGAAGAGTGGTCAAGTTGTCGATAATGGTAGTGGATAGGGTAGTTTGAGACTCGGGTAAAAGTTGAATGGTATTAGACATACGAGAGAGTTGGCCACAGAGAGAGAGGAGTTATCAATATGGAGAAAATCATTAAAATTGAGGCTTGAGAAGTCATTTAGAGGACTATGAGGGTTATCGAAAAGAGGCGGAGGGATGGAGGGACCAAGGTCGGAAGATTGAGGTGGTGCCATGGAAGGATCAGGTTCGGAGGAAGGCGGTGGTGGTAATTAAGAGAAGCTAGGTGCAGAGGATGAGGCAGGTGCAGAAGGTGTTGGAGAGGAGAATGGTGGCAATGCTGCCCCCTCGGGAGATAGTTTAATGTGTTATGGGGTCTGTTGTAATAATGAAGTTAGCGCGACGGAGAGTGGCGACGTTGAGGCAATATGACGATGAGATTTGGATACTCTCAGATAAAGAGGTGGAAAGGTGAACATCGAAATGTTTAAATACTCTAGAGAGAAAAACACTATAGGGAAGATGGGCATTCTGTTGATCTTTGCGGTTTTCCATGCTCATCATCATAATGGTCACAAGATTTAGAGTAGAGCCTCGAATGTAATGGGTAAGGAGAATGATATCAAGGTAAGTAAAGGTAGCACAAGAGCCAGAAACGAGCTACAAGGTAGTATTTCAGAAGAGAGAGTGGGGTCATTGTATAAGGTATGAATTTGTTCAAGCAGGAAAAAAGGTCTGCTAGTAGCCCATGAATTTCTTGGGTACATGACAAGAAATGATTGGTTGGAAAACTTGAGAATTTTGGCGAGAGAAGAGGCGGTGGGACAAATGGACACACCATTAACAAAAGTATGGAGAGAGATAGAAGTGGTTGAGTTGTACGTCATGTTGGTGTAAAACATTCGGCCTAAATGGGGGTAGTACTCAATAGGTGTGGAAAGGAGAGATGTACACCCCATTCTCGCAAAAAAAAGGAGTAACACCAAGTTGTGCCATGAAATCAGGATCACATGGTCGACCTAGGACGATTTCGCGACCAACAAAGTTTGTGCAGTAATTTTCTTGGCTGGTTACGATCTAAAAAAAATGTGGCAGATGGAGGATATCTTTTGATAAGGAGTACGAACAAGTGGGTGGAGGACAGGTAGGAGAAGAAGAAGATGGGATGTTGGTACCCGAAAAGTTTTGAGCACTGGTTAAAGAAAAGGGATCACCAACTGTGTGAGCAGGGGCAGCAGGAGCAAATAGAACAGCGTGTGAAGATGATTGAGTCGAGGAATGAGTGTCGTGATGACTAAGGACATGGAGGACCTCTGGTGTATTGTCAATATCTTCTTGAAGCCTCATACGACGTCTGGAGTGAGCTCGACGCGTGGATGGTCTGTCCATGGCTGATAAAAGGGACTAGAGAGAGATGATGAAAATAGTAAAAGAGACCAACATGATTTGTGAGAGTGACATAGAAACTGTTAAAAGTAAAAAGTTAAATACGACAGGAGACTATTTATAGGAGAAGTGATTCCTTCAAAGAAAAGGGTGAAATCGGTCGATCGAAAGCTAAAAGTAAATGTTTCAAGAAAATTTTCATTCAAATGAACATTGGTTTCATTCGACCGAATAAGTGAAAGTCACAAAATTTTCATTCGATCGAAAGTTTCAGACAGAACCTTGACATAAGACCTAAATCTTACATTCAAACAAAAACTAGATTCAATCTATCAACAACGACAGAGACCAACGGATTTGACCGATTGAAAACTATTTGATCCGACTAAAGAAATTTTAAAAACTTGCCAATGATTTAAAAACTTTGACCGAAAATATTAGAACTAAAAGAAGGTTGTAATTCAGGTAAAACCCTTCGGACGAAGGCATCAGAAAATCATACATTAAAATTACAACAAGGAGTAAATTAACTCAAATCACACATTTTAAGGCGTTGACGCAGATTGCAGAAACTGGCTTCAACTAAAGGTTTTGTGAAAATGTCAGCGAGCTAATCTCTCGAACCTACTTTCTTGAGTTCTATTAAACATTTCTGAACGTTGTCTCTACAGATATCGATGTGCTTTGTACGAGAGTATTGAACAGGATTTATACTAATATCAATAGCATAACTAATGTCGCACATGATTGTAATCTTATCTAAGGACACACCAAAGTCCCGTAAGGTTTGACACATCTAAAGAACTTGAGCACAACAACTACCAGCTGCAACAGATTCCGCCTTGGTGGGAGAAAGCGCTACAATTGTCAGTTTCTTAATGATCCAGGACACAAGGGATTCACCAAGAAATTGAAAAGTGTCACTAGTGCTTTTATGATCAACTAGACATCCAGCGAAATTGGAATCAGAAAAGCCAACTAAATCAAAAGAAGAATTGCACGGATACCAAAGTTCCAAATTTACAGTCCCAGATACGTATTTAAATATGAGTTTGACTACTATAAGATGAGATTCTTTAGGGCAAGCTTAAAAACGGGCACATATACATACGCTAAACATGATATCAGGCCTGGAGGCCGTAAGATATAACAAACAATCAATCATGTCACGATAGAGTTTGTGATCGGCATCTTTCCCTTCTCATCTTTAACAAGATTGACGCTAGGAGAGATAGGAGTACCTTTAGGGTTAGCATTAAATATACCAAACCTTTTCAATAGCTCGCGTGTGTACTTCGATTGATTGATGAAGATTCCTTCCTTTGATTGCTTGATTTGAAGGCTGAGGAAGAAAGTGAGTTCTCCCATCATACTCATCCCTGCGCATATTCTCAGCATACTCTAGGCACAAATCGTTGTTAGTGGCTCCAAAAATGATATCATCAACTTAGATTTGAACAATGATGATATGAGAAATTTCTAGATTTGGTAAAGAGAGTGGTACAACCTTACCATGAGTGAATCCATGATCAATGAGAAAGTTGCTTAGAGTATTGTACCAAGCTCGAAGAGCTTGTTTAAGACCATACACAGTCTTTTCCAATTTAAAAACCTGATTGGGTATTTTTCATTTTCAAAACCGGGAGGTTGTTTAACAAAAACTTTTCACGTCCATTTGATGAAGTTTGAAATTCATGTGACATGAAAATGTCAAAAGCATTCGGATAGCTTCAAGTCGAGCAATAGGTGAGAATGTTTCGCCAACATCAACCCCATTAACTTGATCGTATTGATGAGCTACAAATCTAGCCTTGTTTCGAACAATGTGGCCATCTTCATCAAGTTTGTTTCATAAAACCCACTGGTTGCCGATGACTTTTTGTTGAACTGGAGGCGGGACTAAAGTCCAAACATTCTTTCTTTCAAATGGATTCAATTGTTCTTGCATGGAAAGAATCCACCCATCATCTTTGAGAGCCTCGTGAATATTTTTAGGCTCAATTCGAAAGAGATAAAAGATTTATGGAAGATCGAGTAGTTACCCCGAGTTCAGCATTACCAATTACTTGCTCCTTTGGGTGGTTAGATGAATATCTCCAGTTCTTGGGAAGAGGTTGAGTTTCATAATTTACTTGTTCAGATGAATTTGAACTGTAACAGGTCAAAACCTGAGGCGAGTTATATATATATATATATATATATATATAACTGATTATTTAGTTGACCTTTAGCAACAAATGGGTGAACATTAGTCTTTGTGATTTTTAGCGGTAAATTTTTTATTTTTATTTTCTGCGAACTATAAGTTAAAACTTAATGGTAGCAGTTATAGGTGATATGAATTGATGTCTTTAGCAATGATTAGCGTTAACGATATATTAAAAATCCTTTAGCGACATTTTTATACTCTATAGTTAACGTCGATATTTTAGCGGCAACTTTCAGCGACATTCTTTTACTAAGTAATACACAATTTATGATAGGATGAGTTGAAAGATTAAAAATTTGTCTGGGATTATTAGATAATTTAAGAAAGAATTTTAAGTCAACTCTTTACTTTTAGAAAAAAAAAAGATTTATTAATTAAATTAAGCAGGAAAACATAGGAGAGAAATTAGGAAAAATAAGTGCAATAACACGTTTACGGTTACAATCCAGAGAAAGAGAGAAGAAAATGGAGAAAAATAAGGATAAGTGTTTATATCAAAAACTATCGGTTACAGTGTAGAGTTGTCAAAGGGCCGGCCCAGCCCAAGCCCATCGGGCCTGCAATGGGGCCGGGCCAGGGCCGCGCCAGTGGGGCTGCCAACCGGGCCGGGCCGGGCCGGCCCTGCCGAAGGCAAACCTAGGCCCAGTCCAGGCCCTGGCCCTAGGCCCAATATCTAGGGCCGGGCTTGGGCCGGGCCCGGCCTTTTTTTTTTTCTTCTTGTTATTCAATTTTAAATTTCATCTCTAGGCAATAGTCACAATTTAACGAACCTAATCTGTATCATTTTATTTCATTATAAGTAATATACATATATATGTATGTATGTATATACATATTTATTTGTTAGCCGCTATATTTTTTATTATATGTTAAACATTTTCATACTCTTCTTGGTGAGCTTTATTAATAAAATCTTAACACATAACAATTTATATAGAAAAATAATAAATGTGTTCATAGGCCCTCCTCCTTTTATCCGGGCTTGGGACCGGCTGCTTGTAAACAAACAGGCGAAGTTACCTATTTTTTTATATATACGAAAATATATATATCTTGCTTGTAAAAATTTATTTTATATATATGGAAAAAAAGTATATTTTGTGAAAAAAATTATTCTTAAAACTCTAACAATCAAAATAATAATGCATGTCTATCCAAAATATCAGCAATCAAAGATCAAGAAATCTGCAGCGTCAACCAAAAGGATCAAAAGAGGAAAATAAAAACAAATTACCTAATCATCCGGAAGTACTTCAATATCCGAGTCACTGCTCTTCCTATCATCAATCGGTTTATCTTGCTCGCGGTATTTCGCATCAAGATAATCCTTCCAACATACACATAGCTCGAGCGACTCGGGGTTAAGACGACTCCTCCTGTCATCCAAAACCCTCCCGCTTGCTGAAAATGCCGACTCTGAAGCAACCGTGGAGGCTTGCACTCGTAGTACATCCCGTTCAATTTGGGATAAAGTTTTATACATGTTTTGATTTTGTTTCCAAAAATTTAACAAATTAAAATTAACCTGTTCTTGCCTTGATAAATCAGAATAATGATCAGTATTTGCATATACACCAATCTCATTAAAAGAGGAAAAAGTATACGAACCTCCCGAATTAGAAGTACCTTCACCTGGTAGTTGTCTTGCTACTAGATGTTCAAAGCCTTGAAGGTATGGCGCATAATACCTCTCAGCAGTGGATGATGATGTAGCTCGCCCGCGCACGTCAGGAGAATTACGATAGAGGTTGAACAAGTCCTCAAACCTCTTGCTCACTTTTGCTGTGAGCAAGGTTGTGTCCTCTGCTGTGTAGCGCATTAATTTCGATATCTCTTGTATCGAGGCGTTCACGCCATGCAACTTTAACCTAGGATCTAAACAAGTAGCCACAGTAAAAATAGCAGGCAGTTTACTCCAATATTTATTAAATTTTTTATCAATCACTTGTACTATTTCCCTAAAGGGTCCTATATATCTCCATTTTGTTAACATTGTAGCCATCTTCAGAATTTCTATTACAGCGAGAGGAGAGGTGGGATAGTACGTACCAGACAATAAATTGGTAGACGTGTAGAATACCTCCAAAAATTCAGCTAGGTATGTGGCCATCTGTCATTCCTCTTGAGTTGGCAAGCCGGCTGGGAACTGGGTTAGTAGAAAATGCGTATAGACTTCTCGGTATGCCAGAATGTGTAAAAGCATTTGGTATGTAGAGTTCCACCTGTGGACCACATCTGTAACTGCTCTCCTGCGAGGCATATTATATTGAACACACAACGTTTTAAATTGTTGTGTTCTCAAACTCGAGCCATTAACATACGCTGTCATACCCCTCATTTTGAGCAGAATATCTCCTGCAGCAGCTAAACCATCTTGAACAATTAAATTAATAATGTGACAAACACAGCGAACATGAAATAATTCACCATGAAGTACAGGTTGAAGCGTCTCCTTTAAAGCTGCAACAGCAGCTTTATTATTAGAAGCATTATCAAAACTAACACTCATAATCTTATCCTTAATTTTAAATGTGGTGCATGCTTTTAATATAAGAATAGCAATGTTCATTCCATCGTGCGGATAAGGGAAGTGCTCGAAAGCGATGATTCTCTTGTGCATAACCCAATCTGCATCAATCCAATGAGCGGTCACACAAGAATAACTAACAAAAGTATAAGGAGATTGCCAAATATCAGAAGTAAGACTAACTTTACCGTCAAATTTATCGAAATAATCGATAAGGCGTGCTTTAGCAGCCTTGTACTGTCGGAGTGCATCGGATCTAGTTGTGTTTCTATGAACCTTTTTGTACAAAGGTTGAACGTATGTGTTCATATATCTAGAGTGCTTAGGATTATCGGCAAAAGAAAAGGCTTGTTCATCATGAATAACAAATTCAGCAAGACCGTCTCTTTGCTCTCGCTGATTATAAACAAATAACTTACCGTCAAAAGATAACTGCGTTTGGGTAGGTTCGACGTGGCCTTGTCGAGGTGCACACTGAGGGTAATGCCTGTTAAGATGTCCATTACCACTACCAGTCAAAAATAATTTAAGACAGTACTTACATCGAGCTTTTCGGATGTCGTCCACCGTAACTACGTCGAAATGATTCTAACACTCGGCTTTCTTCTTTTTCCCCTTTTGGACTTCTGGCACGTTATCGGAGGCATTGCTCGGCCCTTCTTCATCATGACCAGGCATAGGGTTGAGATTATGCCACTGAGTAGTAGCTTCGCCAACCGAGCTGCGTCCTTGACTATAATGCGGGGGGTCTTCATCAGGCGTGTATTCAAAATCTGGAATGTTTTGATTGAACTCCCAATTGGCTTGGGTATCTATCATAGAGCCTGTACTCATTCGTCCACGAACGAATGGTTGTGTTGGTGCTTCGATTGGTGTTTGTGATGGCCGTGGCGCTGGCGCTTGTGCTGGTGGTGGTGCTTGCGATGATGATGATGTTTTTCGTGATGACGATGCACGCCTAATTTTCTTCAATAATCCAGACATATTTCACGCTAAACTTTGTAAGAGTAACTAAATACACAAGTATAAGAGTAGTAATAAGAAATAACAATTAAACGAATGAACGAGTAACAAATATTAGAGAGTTAGTAATTAAAAAGAATATAGCAAGACTAGTAATTAATAAACAAGAATACTAATTAGTAAATACTAGTAGTAATTAGCAAGAGTACTAATTGGAGAGAAAAATAGTAGCAAAGCTTGTTGTGAGAGTAAGAAGAGAGTAAGAAGATTGGTGTGAAAAATTAGAGAGAAATGGTGTGAATTTATAGATTTTAGAAACTTCACAAAAGACCAAAATACCCCTACAAATTATCCGTTTATAGTTGTTGGGGAGGGTAAGAGTGTAAAGGAGTTGAAAAATATAGGTTAGACTAAAATACCCCCCAAACTAGCCGTTATATAGCTGTTGGGGGGGTAAAAGTGAAAGTTTGGAAAAGGGGTGGAAGAAAGGGGGGGAAAAGCAAAAGATTCAAAAAAGTGGGGCCAAAACCGGGCCAAACCCGGGCCGCAGACCGGGCCAAATAACCGGGCCGCAGAGCGGGCCAAGCCCAGGCCGGGCCAAGCCGGGCCGTTTTTCCAGATTTTGAAGGCCTGGTCCAGGCCAGGCCCCAGGCCCTCTGCACGCGGGCCTCTACTGTTCATCGACGGGGCCGGGCCGGGTCGGGCCAGCCCGCGGGCCACCCGGCCCGTTTGACAACTCTAGGTTACAGAAAGAGAAATAGATAGATAGAGATAGAGATTCAGAGAAAGAAAGAGAAAGAGAGAGAAGACACTCGGCAGAGAAAGAGAGAAGACGAAATTGCAGTGGAATAGATGAAGAGAAGGGCTCGTGCAAAAGGAGAGAAGAAGAAATACAAAGGAAAAGGAGAGAGAGAGAGAGAGAGAAAAGGCCAAACAAGGACTCGCTGGAATCCGGTGGAACGAATCAAAGCTTCGGTAAGCCCTCTTACAAATTTACTTAGGCGTATTTGTAAGCTTATTTCGAATCGCGTACATGTGTATCGCCTGGGTGTGAGAGGACGTGAGGGGTCTCGGTTTGGTCAGCCATGGTGGCTGCCGTGTTTATGTGAGCGGGGCTGAAACGGAACAGCCACGGTGTGGTGGTACACAGCTGTGTATAAGTGGCTTTATGTTGGTGTAAAGGGGTGCAAAAAGGAGGGATTGCGGTGTGTAAACAAGTAGGTGATGTGGTGTTTGAGAGATGCAAAAATGGAAACTGCTGTGGGGTGTGCAAAGTATGTAAATTGTATATGTGTTTGTGCATGTAATGAGGGGACAAAACAGGGCTGCACGGCAGCCATAAACAGGTGCTTTGTAGGTGTGTTTGTGTGTGTGTATTTAGAGAGGTGGGGGCTGCCAATCAGCCCATACATAGCAAGGATATGTTATGGGGTTTGAGAAATGGAAATGGAGACAGCCATGTGGCTGTGTGAAACCATGTGTAAAGATGCAACATTTGTTCTAAAAGTTAGAATCTGTGAAAGGGAAGGTGTTAATGGAAGTAAATTGGTAAGAAATTTCTGATTCTTCCTTGATTAGATCCTTGCAAACTGCATATGGTTTCTAAGGTGTTGTTTATGGATGCACAGGTTTGCATTGTTGTCTCGGCTTTTATTTAATTCTTGGTTCTCAACTTTATGTGTTCAAGGAGTTCTTTGGACTTGAGGTATTGAAGAAACAGTTGCTGGGTATTGTTGCATGTGTAGTATGTCGTGAGAGTGGTGTGTATCTATTGTGTGGTTGTTTATGGGTGTTGTGGTGCTTGAGAGATGAAGGAGTGGCGAAATGGGTTTGTGTGAGTACAAAACAAAGAGAAAATGGTCCGTGTATGGTGGACAAGAAAGTGAGGCAGTAGCTTGATGGTGGTGTGTTTTGAGCATGGTTGTGTGTTGTGAGTGTATGAATGAAGGTGTAGATATAGTGTGTATATATGTACGTTAATGGAGTGAATTTCTAGTGTGCTAGGGGTGAGAATGAAGCTGCGTGAACAGTAACAGTGAGTTGGTGAGTGTATTTTCTGGGTTGGACAGAAGGTGAAAGGAGGAAGAAGACCCACTGTGGTCCCATTTTCCATGACACATCCGCACAAGCAACAGTCATTTTCAACGCTCACAACCGGTCAAAGCATGCACGCTCAAGTCACGTGCACTTCTCACTTTTGTTACGTCACTTCGTCACTAAGAAGCTCATTTTCGCGCGAAGCCTTATCACACTTCAACCATTGCACTTCGCATGTCGCCCATCGGCGCACCATGGCACTTGCCCAAGGAAGTTGGCCTTGGCCTTCAACTTGGGGTCGGCCTCGGCCTCGGCCTTCCCTATGGGGTCGGCCTCGGCCTCGGCCTCCCCTTGGGGGTCGGCCTCGGCCTTCCCTTGGGGTTGGCCTTGGCCTCCCCCTAAGGGTTGGCCTTGGACTTCCCCTGTAGGTTGGCCTTTGGTCTCCATACTTAACACCTTCACTTCTCTTCAAGGGACCAGACATAACTCCGCGACCCCGTCGCCCGGACATAACTCCGCGACCCCGTCGCCCGGACATAACTCCGCGACCCCGTCGCCCGGACGTCACTCGCGACCCCAGTCGCCGGGACGTCACTCCGCGACCCCGTCGCCCGAACGTCACTCTGCTGCGC
Organism: Escallonia rubra; assembly: GCA_033065855.1. NCBI lineage: Eukaryota > Viridiplantae > Streptophyta > Magnoliopsida > Escalloniales > Escalloniaceae > Escallonia > Escallonia rubra. The sequence goes on from JAVXUO010000612.1 coordinate 21,834, forward strand.
CCATGCGCCGCGCCATTGATACAGTCGTGCCCCCCTGCTCTTTGTCGCACTACCGTGCCCCCCGCACCATACGCACTACCGTGCCCTCGGCACCATACGCACTCTGTCGCGCCCATGCGCCACGCCACTAACACAGACGTGCCCCTGGCACCTTACTCACTTCAGCGCGCCCATGCGCCACAATCATGTTACATGCCCCCCAGGCACCACACTCATTCACCACACCATGCGCACCTTGCCTTGGTCGTGGAACATACTTCGACCCACTCTCCGGAGTGTGCAACATCCTGCGGGGATAGGCGACTCCTCCGGGACACTATCTCTGCCATGGAGCTCTTCAACTCCCCTTCCGTCAGGTAGACGGCTCCTCCAGGATGCTACCTCAGCCAGTCGGGTAGACGGCTCCTCCGGGATGCTACTTTGACATGCTCCGAGTGCTCCGGCACAAGGACTCACCCACGGGGATAGGCGACTCCTCCAGGACACTATCTCTGCAAGGGAGCTCTTCAACTCCCCTTCCGCCTGGTAGACGGCTCCTCCGGGATGCTACCTTGACGCGCTCCGAGTGTTCCGGCATAAGGACTCACCCGCGGGGATAGGCGATTCCTCCGGGACACTATCTCTGCCAGGGAGCTCCAAGTGCTCTGGCACGAAGACTCCCCTTCTGCCAGGTAGACGGCTCTTCCTGGATGCTACCTTGGCCGGCAAGGTAAACGGCTCCTCCAGGATGCTACCTCGGCCTGCGGAATATGCGACTCTTTCGGGACACTATCTTCGCCAGGGTGCCTGCGTGACTGGTCTACGTGCTCCGGCACTGGGGGCTCGCGTCGGCACCCCTAGGGACTATGACCCCCGAGTCACTCCGAAACGGGAGCAGGTCTTCGGAGGGCATCGCGCCTAGTTCACCTGGCAGTAGGGCGTCGGGTCTTCCCCACCGCTGTCAAGCCTGTGGGACTCTGCAAGGCTTGGATTGGAGGCTAGATCAAGGGGTTCTCTGGCCAAACCGACGCTGTGGGAGCCAGTCTTTCCGAACAGACAGAGCGACGCTGTCAAGAGCAGGTCGGGTGAATATGCGATCCGACAGTCCGTGGAGCACCGGCACCCGTGGACCCCCCGATGACGTGTCACTCCCGGGGAGCGCCACGTGTCGGTTAATGACATCATCATCTCAACCTCTATAAATAGGGGTCTTGAGAATTCATTTAGATGTTGGACATTTTCAGAACATTTTCACTTTCTCACTCTAGAATCCTAGAGAGAGAAACATACAGGACCCTGGCTCTGGACCTAAGCATCGGACTGTGACTATCGTCGTGTATTCATCATGCGCTATCGCCCTCGCAACACTGCCACCCTCAAGCTTTGTTTGGGAAGCCCTTGGTCTCTGCCCTTGTTCCACCCTTGCTGTGTCTCACATCAACATACTTGGCATCTGACTCGGTTTGTATTCCTTGTGCCACCTCCACGTCGACTGCGAACCCACTTTCCTTGGCATCAAACACACACGCTGCACTCCAGGCACTAAGTTAGTGAGCTGTGTACTCATGTGTGTGTGTACGGATAATGTTAGGCTCGTTATGCACTTTGGATAGCGTATAGTGAATATTAGAACGTGAAAAATTATATTATAGTACCTGAGACTATGCTAGAATTACTGGTAAAATTTCATAATTTTATGAGATCATACGTATTTTTAATATTTCCTGTAACCTTAAAATGATAAAATTCTTTTGAAGCCTTTAAGCCCTGAAAATGTTCTAGGAAAAATTATAGTAATACTTTTTCAGTATAATAAAGACTCAGTGAAAAATTTGGTGATTTTTAGAGTTCATTTGCTATCATTTCTCTATCGCATTGAATTTAACAAAATGAAAAATTTTAAACAATTTTAATGCCTTTTTATTTCTGATTTCAATTTCAATAATCTTTATAAGTCTTCTAAAGCTGTTACAAAAATTATGAGCCTTTATTTCCAACTAGAAGAAATTATGGCAATTTATTGGTTTTAGTGTATTTAAGGAAATTATTTTTAATTAAAAAATAATAAAAAAATTCAAAAATTATATTTTTATCCCATATGCTACATTAAACTATAAATAACGTTTAATGAATGATTAGAACATTTTTGGAATATTTATGAGTTTCGGGGAGAGTGACGAATTTCGGGGTAAGTTAGCCGTGTGGGAAACCGCTCCGAGTTTCATCATGTCCGGGTAGAGAAATGGGTACGCTATAGATAATTATATTTAGATTTTAATTTAGTAGTATGAATAAGTGTTCTGAGAAATGACTCTGCCAACCTAGGTTAATCTCGAGGAATTTGGTTGAGAGCGTTTTTAGCTTCAGCGCTTGGATTGAGGTAAGGGATTTCTTCCGAAACCCTATTTCATCTATTGATATCATAATATTCTTTCCAGATTGTTAATGACGTTTTCATTGGACTCACTTATATTTGTGATGACATTGCATCAATTGCCATTAATACCCCGCTTTGAGCCTTATATGTTTATTGAAATTCCTTTTCGATGTTGTGTATTTATTTCTCATTATGCATCGAATTTATCATTGTTTTATCGATTATTGCACTCTAAATATTGACATGAGTTAGTGTATTGAGGAGTTATAAAATGGTCTGTATCGGGGGTGATATAAGGATGGTCTGTTATTGTCAGGAGATGCTAGTACCCTAAGGGCCTAGCTAGTGTTCATATGCATATGCAACCTTATTGTTAGTGAGCACTGCCTGTGTGGCTTTACTAAGTGTTACCCTGCACTGCCTTTGTGGCTTTGCATTATACTCATGTTCAATATTATCCGCTTTACTTCAGGGTAATTGAAAGTGTATCTATTGAATTTTGAATTGAGAATACTTTTCTTTATTTTGTCACTGATATAAAATTTTCCCAAAAAAACAAATTATTGTTTGTACTCTTATTAATTTTGAGCGACCTTACTAAGCTCCCAAAAGCTCACTCCCTTTTTTTGTTCCCTTCTGCAGGAAATGATCATTAGTGAGAGTTCAGAACCAATGACCTTGATTGTGGAATAGCGTAGTATTTTCATTAATTGTTATTTAAGCCCCTGCGAGGGAATTGGAGTGTAATTTAATAAATTAAGTACTTTAATTTCGTCCTTGTGTTTAAGAACGATTTTATGAGAATTTGAGTTTTTGTAGAGCTCTGATATGTACATTTTTGGGTTACCTTAGTGATATTGAAATCATTGGATGATTGAGATTCGATAGATTGATCGGTTAATGCTCTGGAAATTTCGAGGCGTTAAACTGCCTCCCTTTATCTGTTAAAATATCTAATTTCTTGAAGCTGAGGGGGAGACTCTCGCTGTCGCCATCTTCATGCTTGCTTGGATTTACAATATTAGATTCCTCAAATACAACATGCATTAACTCTTCAATAGAAGGATTCCTACGATTATAAACTCTATATGATCTACTCTTCATGGAATAATTAAAAAAGATACCCTTGTCAGATTTTGCGTCAAACCTACTCAAGTTCTAACGATTATTTAAAATAAAACATTTGCAACCGGCAATCTTAAGTGGAGTTTTATCAAGAATGGGTCTAATGAGAACCTTGTTCAAAACGCAACAAGAAGTGTTGACGGCTTCGGCTCAAAATATTTTGGTGATCTCTTGAAGGGTACAATTCTCTCTCTTTACTACCCCATTAGAGTCCAAGGTGCTGAAAATTTGTGAGCAATGCCATTCTCATCACAAAAATGAATAAAATCTTTTTCAAACTCGCCGTTATGATCACTTCAGATTTTCACAAGTTTCAATTATTTCTTATTTTCGAGAAGCTTTACAGGGCTAAAGAGTTTTTCAAAAGCTTCATCTTTATGAGTTAAAAATGAAATCCAGGTGTATCTAGAAAAATCATCAACAATGACGATGTCATAAAAAATTTCACCAAGGCTAGCATGTCTTGTAGGGCTAAAGAGATCTAAATGAAGGAGTTGAATATGATGGAAGGTGAAAACAAAATTTTTTGCATGAAAAGGGTTTTTGATTGTTTGTCATATTGACAGGCATCACAAACCTTATCCTTGACAAATTTGAACTTCGGTAAGCCTCTACCAAGTTCTTTCGAGAGTAATTTCTTGATTAGATCCATATGCACATGAACTAATCTACGATGCCACAACCAAGTATCATTTTGTATAACAGAAAGGCGTATTTTTTTAGAACAATCAAACTCGTCAAACGAAAGAGTATAGATGTTACCACACTACAAGAAAAATGACATTCAATGACAAACAATATTCGTCAAGAAAAGCTCTCAATTCATCAAGAAAAACATATATCGACAAATAATGTTCGTCGCCAAGTTCGTCAACGTCGCGTCATCAAGAAAAGTCTTCCTTGACGAACTTCTATGTTCGTCGTTAAATCTGACTTGTCTTGACAAAGTTCCTATTCGTCAAGTTCATCTTTGAAGCTCTCAAAAATTCATCAGCAATAGCTCATGTTCGTCAACAATGAGTACATTTCTCGACAAAATGGATATCGTCGACAAAGAGATCTGATGGTCAAGCCCTTTCTTGACGATTTAAGTTCGTCAACATCATTTTCATAGATAAATCATTACTGTCGAAAGAAACCTTCCTTGACGAAACCATTCGTCAAGAAAAGTGCATACTGGACAAAACAATATAATTTTCAATGCTGCTTATACAATTTATAATAATAGAATTGAGGATATCCTACAAACATCCAGCTCTTTCGATTCAAAATACAAACCATCAAGCAGTCACATGTTTCATACAAAAACCAATTTTACAGTCATTGATCACAAACTTAAATACATGTTTATAAAATTTAAAAACTACAGCTATTAGATTCAAGAGGTCTAGTAATCTTGCACTATCACTTTAGCAATTGTCATCGAATTTGCCCAGCGGATATAGATATGGAGTACCTGAAATGGTGAAAAATTAATATTAAAACAAAGAAAGAAGGTTATAGCAAAATGTATATCAGAACAAACAAAACAATTGACTATAAAACGAAGAAAAAGATGAAACTTATACGACAATGTATAGCAAAACAAACAAAACGAATTGGATAACCTGTTTCAGAAAGAATCAGCCATATCTTAGCTGCATCTCTTTCACGTCATGCAACCAAAATATCTTAGGGTACTAACTTAGCACTTGGTAGGTTAACTATCTACTTTTCGTGTACAGGGTTTGCCTAATATAACAGGGGGAAAAACATATCTTTCATCTTTGTTCTGCGTGTCCTGTGCATGGGTATATATCCATAGTGCTTATGTAACCAAATTTAACTCAGGAAGATAAACATAGCTCTACATTTTGGCATGAGGGCTGAGACAGACTTCCTCTTGCCAATAAAACATTCAATATGATTTTAAAACTATATCAGAAGGCGTTTATGCATCCTTACTATTTATTCAAGATTATTTATGTCTTAGCAATCTTAAATTAAACCATCCACCTAAATCAGTCATTAAGTTGCACGTGGCCAGACCATTACAGATGACTCTACTCACTTCATCTTCAATTAGATACATGAAAAATGAGACTAGCCTTGGTAGAACATCTCTTTACCTAACACTTGGACAACTGCGGTTACATGATGGGGTGTCCTTCCTTCATGGCCATTTCTGGGGGTGTTTACTTGCCCCAAGAGATTAAGGAGATTAAATAAAACTGTCTTCTCAGATAAGGGCTTAAAGTTGGAGTAAATGTAAGGTAAAAGGTTGTAAATGAAGCACAAGCCAATCTTGACTAATGTTGATATGATATAATCCATTGAAGTGACTTGATAACTGTTGAGTTTGTGTCAACGAATCTGAGATTCATCAACTTTAAGGAAACAAAGAGTCTGGATATTAAAACGATACAAGTAAGGATCAAGCCTAAGTAGAAAGGGAAAAAAAAGAGCAAAGTTACTAGTCATTCAAAGACATAAATTAGCTTCTACATTGGTTCAAAGGGTTGCAATAGTTTTGCTCACTAGGCAGGAGCTAAATACTTCTATTCAGATTTGTACTCACTGCTACTGCATTGAGTACAACTCCCCAATTCTAGTCAACAACCATACACCTTAATATGTATATTTTGCTGAATTTCGTTTATCAAGTTACAAATTGGTTTTAATGACATCTTGAGCAACTCAGAATTTCCAATGCCATTGCATAAACCATAAAAAACCTAATGACTCATGGGATATAATATAATACAAATCTCAGGAAGGTACCTCTGTAAGAATTTGAAGGGGTAGCTTCATGGTTCTCTCAAAGCCCATAATAACATTTCAATCTGCCAAAAACAACCAAATACCAGAAATAACCCATAAACCGGAAATAAAAGTTAGATGTATTTTGTCATGCAGACTCCATTTTAACCAAACCACACACCCCCAAGTATAAGATTTACGAAGTCATTCGTGTGTAGCAGCTACATAAGCTTAACAACAACTAAACCTGTGCAAATCAATAAAAGAAGTTGAAACAAGCCTTTCTTGCTCTAACCAGCCGATGTTACTCTTCTCCTTGAGAGTAAGAGATCCTGCTTGGATGAAATGGAATATATTGTCAATAAATAGAATTACGTCTTGTTCATTAACATCTCTGAAATCATACAGATCGATGGAAAAAAACAATGTATGACAAAAGAATCAAGAAATTCATAAAAACAGTCAGCTTTCTGCCTTTACTGCATTGGCATAAGAGTGAACTCTTGGGCAACTTTGTTGCTTTCTTTATGTACCTATTAAATTGAGAAAATTCTTGGCCATTTCAAGCACATGAAACTTATGGTATCTTAATCAATACATCTTAGAAGTATCTTTTTGCCCACCCCAGAAAATAAGATTAAAAAAATATAGCAGTAAAACTAAAAAAACCAAATAATTTCGCTTCCTTTTTTGGTCAGACCACCTAATACTTTTGCATCGCTCCCGCTTTACTTTAGCCACAAAATTTCTTGTAAACACCATACTACCAAAACTAAACCAAAAGCTTTAAAAATGGAAGCGTTAAAGAAGAAAGGTGTACAATGCACCAAAACATTTGGGTGCGAATGAAAGGGGGAAAAATAATGCAACGCATACAAGTATCAACTTGGAGAGATTAAGGCTACCAGTAGCATTAGAAAGGAAATGACGACCAATATTAAGCTGATAACGGGAAAGTTTATCATTCAAAATTAGAAGCTTCCAGCGGATTTTAGTAGAAAGGCATAACTGAGTGTTATTCAATATTACACTAACATAATATACACTAACTCCTTCGGTTTTCAAACGAGTATATTCGTTTAATTTCAAATTAATTCCGCAGCAATTAATCAACTCAAAATGCCTAAACATATAGTTATAAAATGAATCATCACTCCTAACTGACACAGCAATCACCATTTACTTTAAGCAATAATATCAGATCAGAAAATTACCTATTGAAGGACTTAAAATGGAAGCTTGTTGCATTATGTCTTACATAAATCCAAGAAGTATTCCATCCTGCCATAAACAACTAAGCACCATGACAAATTTTGTCAGCCACAAATACCGTGGTGCGGGTATGTTCACTATCTAAGTGAAAACTAACAGATTAAACAAAATTGTGTAAACAAATACATATATAATTTTAATAGATAAAGAGCACATAAGTTATTGAATCAATAACTCATACAATCACAAAACTTTTAGGTCTACAAGAAAAAGAATAAACTACTGTAGATTCACGGATCTAAAGTAATCAATATACATACATCTATATACGTATACATCCACAGTTTGAAGCCTGGAATAAGCAAAAAATATATTCTATGGGATGTGCCTTCAGCAAGCGAAATACACTTGTCTATGAGCTTCCCCAGTACTCTATCAGTAGATCGATAGAGGCTTTTTCCACCTTTGGACTTATGCTTAGGCCGAGGCCTACCAACATATTTCCGCCACAGTGACGGCAGTGACCGTGCCGCCACCAACTCCACCTCTTAACCCAAATCCCTACCTCCACAAACCTAACCCCTAACATACTTAACCCCCTCAACCAGTTCTTCCCACTCTAGAACCCTAAAATTTCCAATCCTAATCTCTAACTTCCCAACCCAGAACCCTAATTTTTGTCATAATCAGTTCCTAATCCTCCTCCGAAGCCTAACAAAGGCCACGAGAGGGTTGACAACACAGTAATCAAGGCCCACCGCGACCTTCTTGCCGCCGGTGAAAGCGTATCAGCGTGGACAGCGTCGCAGGCTACACTTTTGGCGCTTAGAGGCGATTCGTGGGATTCCTAATTCTGAATCCCCAATTACATTCTACAGAAGAGAGAGATAGAGAGGGAGGGAGTATGCATATGTGCGTTACGAACCTGAGAAAACACGGCGGAATATGAGCGGTGGAATTGAAGACGGGAGCTTCGGAGATCGATGGATCCATGAAACAGAATAGGGGAGAGTGAGCGGTTGGGAAATATTACGGGATATAGGAGTAATGGGAAGATTGAAAAATTTTATTTTAAGCTAAAAATGTACCGGGAAATTTAGACCCCGTACGCTTACCATATTTGTTTTCTGTTTTCATTTTCATGATTTTCATATTCAGTTTGAAAATTGTTCCTGTACTTTTATCATTTTCCGTATTATTTTTTTCAATTTTTCTTGTACGTTTACCATTCTCATTTTTTTTTTACCCAACTTTTTTGGATCGATTCTCCCTCTTCCCCTTCACGAGTTCCCTTTCCCCTTCCCCTTCCCTGTTCGAGTTCCCTTTCCCTTTCCCCTTCCCTGTTCCCCTTCCCTGTTCCCAGCTCTGTGTCCCCATTTCCCTTCCCCTTCCCCTTCCCCTTCCCCTTCCCCTTCATTACCATCACCGTAATCCCAACATCCTCAATCCCATCAAATACCCCACAAGTCCCTCCATTTCCACTGCCGACCACCACGGGCCACAGTCCAGCCACCGCCACAGGGTGACTCGTCATCGTCTCGGTCAGCCATCCCACGACTGTTGCCTGAATTAGCGGCATCAGTCGATGAACCCACAAACCTGAATTCCACAGGCAACGACTTGATCGACTGGAGAGCTTTCTGCGACATTTCCTCGCGACGATGATTCTTGGCCAGCGATTTCGTCAACCCCATCTCCTTCGTCTGGATTCCGGCGAGATCTCCTTTCGGATGGGAGTTGATGGTGTTGTCTGTGGGTTGTGGGTGAAGAAAGAGTACAGGAAGAGAGATAGAGGGAGGGGCAGAGAGAGTTTGCCGAAGGTCGAGGGGTGAACAATGGCTCTGTACGGGGTGCTAGGGAGGAGAGAGAGGGAGGGAGCAGCTTCTGACATTGAGTTCATTTTTTTGGAAAAAGGTGAAAACAGCCTTGGGCTGTTTTCACGATTTTGGCTACTGTTTGGATATTTGGATCCAAAACGAATACCGAAAATGATAAAAGTACGCGAAAAAGAGCATCTTTTTATCATCATTACAAAAAACAAAAACTAAATACTGTAAATGTACGGGCCCTTATTTTGCATCCTGCCTTTAGGCTTTCGGTGACAATAACAGGATTGTCAAAACTGAATTATTTTTATTTTTCTTAAATGTGATACTCCGTGACACATATTTTTTGTCACTATCCCTAGTGAAAATAGTGACAACATTATTCAAGTAGTCGCTATTGCTTTCCTAAAAAAAATTTCCTCACCAAGGCGACAATGTTGCGAAGTGATTAGTGACAAAATTAAGTGATAACTTTGTTGATGTCACAAAATATTGCATTACCGCGGTCAATTGTGACAACTTTTATACTAGTCACATTTGGTACTCAATAGTGATAACTTTTCTGTTGTCATTAATATATTATCACTAATGACATATTTTTTTGCAGTGACATCCAAGTCAAGAAAGAACTATAAGTGTCATAAATGATTGAGTGGTGGGGTGGGGTAGTGATTTGACAATTCAACAAAAAAACTAAAACTTTAGGGGATTTTCAAAGCCAATCAGGAGAGCCCTTACATACCCGTTTTGATTTTGGTAGATGGATCTGATCTTCACCAGAACTTTAATCGTAGATCTATTTGTCTTGTTCATCCAATCCAATTTACCAAAAAAAAGAAAAAGGTTAAGGTTTTCGTTAAAAGGCAAAAGATTAAGTGAAGATTGCAATAGGAGAAAGAATAATCCATTTTCTAAGGATCTATGAGGAGGTGCGAGCAGTTATTTGGAAGCTGCTGACCTGCTGTAGAAAATATTTCGGAGAGAGAAAAGTACTTCATTATAAAATGGGTCTCTATTACCTTGTAAGTTCTTTCTTTATACATACGTTGTTAACAAAACTTGGTTCATGGAAAATTAAAAGAACAATACGGAAAGTAAAAAACAAATGGTCCTTCATTTTTTCTGCGACTTTTCTTGAAAAAATATAGAATTCGTCAACAATTATTCACTTTTGTTGACGAATCTCAGGTCTGTTAAGAATTAGTTGACTTTTGCTGACGAAGCTCAAATTCGTCAAGGAATAACGACTTTTCTTGACAAAATTCTGGTTCGTCGACAAAAAATTTGTCGTTAAATGTCAAATTTCTTGTAGTGCCATCTCGCTTACCAACAAAGGTCCTTCCATTAAAGGCATGACGAATTAGACATTGATCACCTTCAAAACACAATTTGTGTCCACTATTGATTAGTTGTCAAATTCTAATCAAATTAAACTTCAAGCCATCAACTAAAGACACATTATCAATAGAGATAGAACCGGTACCAATTTTACCTTTATCTATGATTTTACTATTCGAGTTGTCTCCAAAAGTAACAAGACCACCATCCTTTGGAATGAGGTGTGAAAATGGCGAACAATCATCAATCATGTGCCTTTAGTATCCACTGTCGAGTATCCATTTGTTTGGATCCAGCTCTAGTTTCAAGCATACTTACAATACATTTTGGTTTTGATGCTTTAGGTACCAATACTTTCTCGGGTCCTGAAAGATTAGATACACGAGATTCCGGCACCCAAACTTGCTCATTTCTACTATTATGGACAAAAAATATTGCTGATTTCTAACAAATTAATGAGGACATTTTTTTCACAAAGTGTCCCTTCTTATTACAAGCTGTACAAAGTGTGAATGATGAACAGTAAGCTAGATTATTGCCAAAGAAATTTTTGTAATTCTTTTGCTTCTTAGAGGGATCATAACCAATCCCGCTCTTTTCACACACACACGCACACGTGTGTGTGTGTGTGTGTGTGTGTGTGTGTGTGTTTGTGTTTTTGTGTGTGTATATATTCCCAAAATCATATCCAAGTTCTCTATTCCTTGTGTAAATTTTGAAAGAGTAAAGTATAGATCTTCGATCTCCTTTTCTAATTCCCCCAATTGAGACTTTAAAAGCTCATTTTCTGCAGGGGTTTTACACATTTGAGAGACTGTATTAATGAAGACAAATCCAAGATTTCTCAAATCGGTTTTCAAAAAAGTAAATTTGTTGGTATAAAACTCAACTTTTTCATCTAGCTATTCCTTCTCACTAGCCAACTCTTCAACAATGTTGATCAAAGAAAGGGCCTTTTTTTAAGAGCAGCATTTTTAGGTTTCAATTTTTCATGGTTTTCACTTAATTAAAGGAAGTCTATTTCAAGTTTATCATAATTAAAAAATTTAACACAAGGGATTATATCATTTGAGTGATCATCCTTGGCCATAAAGCATAGTTGAGCTACATCATCATTTTTGCTCATCTCATCATCACTTTCTCGGTGTCATCCCAAGTCAGCAGAGCTTTTTAGGATTTGAACTTCTTTTCCTTGGTGTCTCTAATGCTGCTACTTATCGACTTATTCTTGAGCTACATGTAATATTTCTTGATGTATCCAGTTCTGCCGCACTCATAATAAGCATTAGGATTTTCTCTTGAACTCCAGTGACTATTGTTTCTTTGTTGTGACTGGGTTGACTGACTTATTTCCATCTTTCTATCTCTCCGATTTGCTAGGAACTTCTTGAAGTTTCGACTGATGAGAGCCATGTCATTGTCACAATCATTGACGCTCTCTTCAAGTTCGTGAGAGGCTTCAGCTTTGAGAGCTAGATTCTTCTTCTTTGAGATGGTCTCTTCCTCTTCGTGAATCTTCATCGAATTTTATGAGTCATTAGAGATCCTACCAACTATTCCAACTTGAGCACATTCAAATCTTTAGCTTCTTGAAAGGCTATAACTTTGGCTTCCCATCTCTTGGGAAGGGATCTGAGAACTTTTCTCACCATCTCCTTTTCGGGGTACACCTTTATCAATAGCTTCAATCCATTTATAATGAGAGTGAATCTGGAATACATCTCATTAATAGACTCATTTTCCTTCATCTTGCAGGCCTCGCAGTGCTAGACCAGCATTTTGATCATAGTCTCATTTACTTGATTTGTCCTTCATGAGTAATTTCCAGCAACCTCCACATCTCTTATGATGTTTCACACGCTAAGACTCGATTATACATATTTACATTGTGATCGCAGCAAATGGTGTTTTTTGCTCTATCGTCTGTAGAGAAAAAATGTGCGTCTTAAGTATTCATTTCATGAATTGCCTTGGGAATCTTGTTTCCTTCTGGACCATCCTTCATAGGAATGATGGGGCCATTTTCTACGACATACCACACATAGGTTTCATTCCTTGAAAAGCTTTTCATCTGATTCTTTCAATAGCTGTAGTTAGCATTCTTCACTGGAGGTGGTCGATTAGTTGTTGAACCTTCTTCCTCAGTTTGATCTTTAGGTCTTGACAATTAGGTCACAAAAGAAATAAAAAAGTACACGCGTCTCTGATACCTCATGTAGGTCCCTAAATATACCTAGAAGGGAAGAGGGGGGGGGGGGAGTGAATAGATGTTTACAGCTTTAACCAGAAATTTAAAATTTAGCTAACAAGACAATAACAATCACATATAGACACAAAGATTTATATTAGTTCGGCCCCACTTGCCTGCGTCCAGTCTCCGAGCATTCTACACAAGAGAAACCTACTCGACCCTTGCACTAAACAGCTAGCTTCAGATGCTAGCTCAAACATCAGCACAATTCTGAAACCTCTTGATGGTTTCCAACAATTATAAGTGAAATGAACGTAGCGTTTGACAAAAAAAAAAAATTCTAGTTTTTTCTCCAGTTTTGTAAACTAGAAAAAAAAATTCCGTTTGACAGACAGTTTTCATTTTTTTCCCTTTAGTTTGGAAAACCAATTTTTAAAACAAGGTTATTTTTTAAAACTCCATTTTGGAGTTTTGGGTTTCCAATTTTGGTTTTTGTTTTGGGATCCAACCTTTAAACTTTGTTAGAAGTAAAAAAAATGAGTATCATTTTAAGAAAACCCCCTCAAACATCGAGCTCCACCACCACCACCACCGCAACCAGTAGACACTTCCTTCTATCGGCAAAATCTGCCCCGTCGTCATCCTATCGCCGTCGTCACCCATAAATCTGCCCCTATCATCGTCATCATTCTATCATCGTCGACAACCACGTCTTTGCCACACCACCGCCACACTCTTGCCACTGCCACCCACAGATCTGCCCTAGCCCCGCCATAATACTGTCATATCCACCCACATATCTGGCCCCTCGTCACCAACCCACACCTTCGATAACCACATGCCTGCCACACTATCATCATCGTCACCATGGATTTGGCCCCCCATCGCCAACCCATGCCTTCATAATGAATTAGACCTCAACCCACCATCTTCACCCTAAAGCCATGGACAATCAATGGGACTTCAAGCAACGCCGCCACCTCAGCACCATTGGACAACCCATAATTTGCCTACCATCACCACCCCACCACCATCGCATTTGATTATGGTGGTGGTACTGCGAATTGGATGGTGAAAATCAAAACTGTAAGTAATTTTAAACAGACTTGAAGATTTACAACTGAAATATAATTCACACTCCTTGAAGAGTAGATATCACAATGAAAATAGACGAGCTACGCATTTTTAGGGGGGAAGATCTGAATCTTTAAGAACTTAACCAAGAAGCTTGCTTGACAAGATCTCAAAGAAATAACTCGCTCAAAGAATTTGTGTAGACATGTATAGATATGATGAAAGAGCTTTTTAGACAGATTTTTAGAGATTAGAAAAAGTTAGTAATGAACTCTCTAAGGGCCCTTCTTATACTTGAAATAATATGACCATTGAAAAGCATTTAAATGGATAAGACAGAGAATAAATTAAAAGAAATTATTCAGATGAATATTTAAAATCGTTCGGAGGAATTTCATTCAAGAAAGGTTAAGCTTACCTCTGAAGAATTTGGTCGAACAAATACCAGATTCATTCGGATGAAAGATGAAGAGCAAAAGTAACTTTGAGCCACTGAAGGATTCAATCCACTGAAAGATCATATGCTTCGAGTGAAAACTATATCTTTCGAATAAATGATCTTTTGATAGAAATAAGTACTAACCGATGGATTTTGGTCGAAATGGGAAACCTTCAAATGAAAAGGTATCCTTCAAATGAAACCCAAGTTCCTTCGAATATAGACCTTTTTAATACAGAATGGAACAACCCTGAAGGATTCGGCTTAAGGTTTTGAGAATGCTTCGATGAAAACATTTTTAGTTCCAATAAAGAAGCTTCTAATATTTTCAAGCGAAGTTTTTGAGAAAAGTTTCAAATGAAAACATTTTTATTTCCTACAAAGAATTTTGTGATGAATATGATTGAAGGTTTTGAGAATGCTTTGAATGAAAATATTTGGCAGCCAAAGCTTCTAGTTTTTATCCTTTTTTATTTTCTGGTAGATTTTTAAGAAGGCTTAGCTTAAGATTTTACAAAGAATATAAATGAATATAGTCTAAGTCCAAAGTCTTCGTCCAAAGATATGTCCACGCTATGATTTTCCCTGAAATTATTCGTAATAATACAGTTAGACTAAATATAGAATGCACTACAAGAAAAGCAACCTTAGGGACATATTTTTGGCGACGCTCGAAATCCATCGCCAAATGTGCTTTTTGCAACGGGAAACTTATCGCTTAATATCCGTCGCTAAATGTTTTTACTGACGGAACACTTTGTCGGTAAAAACCTTTACTGATGGATATTTAGCGACAGACTTAAACCGACGAAATATATGTCGCTAAAAGATTTTCCCAATTTTCTTTTTTCGGTTGAACTTTAAATATGTTTTTGTAATACCCTGAACTTGAAGCTGTTTAAAATAATCATCCGTGACCAAAAAAATAAAAGGGCGATAATTTTGAGCAATGCTCGGGTAGTAGTGGGGAATGGAAGCTTAAAATTTTTTTGGGGCAAAAAAGTAAGTTTAAAAACTTCTGGGGCGATTTTGTAATTTTGGAAACCTTTGGGGCATAAATGTAAATTAATATTTTTAGTGATGACAAATAATAAAATGAATGATAGTATGTGTTTTAGTGACATCTAGTTAAATTAGTACAAATAGAATTAATTTGGGTTCCTAACTGTAATTATCCAAAGTTTGGGGGCTAAATTACAATTTTCGGAAGTTAGGCATTGTGTGTCAAATCTTGGAGAATTGGTCATATTATGGATTCACCTCCTACTTACTTGAATGGTGACTCATCTGTCTAATTATAAACTAGTAATTAAATTGATTCTTTTGGAAGTCAAACAAAAGAAAAATAAAAGAAAGTTTGGGGAAGAAAATAGGAATTCGGGAAAAACAAGAACATAGAACAATAGACATAAAACAGAGGAAGCAAGGAACTCACGGGAAGAAGAGGAAAGCAAGGGCTCGGGCAAACCAAATTCGGGCTAGGAAAAAAATCAGAGAGAGTTGGAGAAGCTGGAAGAATTCTTTAAGGGTAATCGTGTACCCCTTTTAATGCGTTAAATTTAGTATGTTTTTTTTTTTTTTTTTGGTTGTGCGCAGGGTGTTCACTGTGTGTTTGGCGTGTGTGTTCTTCAGCTGAGTGTGTGAATTTTGGTGTATGGTGGGTGATTATGTATATGTGCAATGAAAGGGAGGGTCTTGGTGTGAGTCGGTGTGAGCTGAGTGTATACTTAGGTCTGTGACTCTATGGATGTGTGTTCTTCACTGTCTGCGTCCGTAGTGTGTGGGTATAATTTGTATAATTGTGTGTGTGAGGTTGTGGTATTAGGGTGGGTTAGGAAGAGATTTGGTAAGTGTTAGTGTGTGTTTTAGTTGGTGTAGCCATGTGAGTGTGTGGCTGTTTTTTGTATGCAAGTGTGTGCTGACAGTGGGTGCATGAGTGCTTATAGTGTGTGTGTGTTCCTCGGTTTGTGAGTGGTGATTTTTTGAGTAATTGGGTGTTAATGTGTGGATGTTAGGAAGTAGAATGTATTTAAGTGTTTTGGTGGGTGTTAAGGAGTGTATCAGTGTGCGTGTGTATCTTAAATGTGCAGGTCTGTGAGTAGCAGTGAAGTGAGGAAGACGAAGAGTGTGTGCATGTGTGTGTTTTAGGTGAATTAGTGTGCTTGAATCTGAACAGTACTTGTGATTGCCATTAAAAGTAGGAAAATTATTTAGCAAATTTTTCACGAATTTTTATAAATAGTTAGGGTAAAAAATTTGACAAACTGCCAAACAGTAAACCCCGTTATTTTTACGAGACATACACTGTGGAATTTTTAGGAATTTTCGGTGTCCGAGAAGCATGCTAAATTAGGGTACCGATTAGAGAGAATTCTCAAACTATTTAATATAGTAAATTAAGTTATTTTAATATATAATTTTAAGGAAACCTTATTTTATTGATATGTTTCATTACCTAAATTTTTGTGCCATTCCGAAGTCAATAGCTATTTTTAACAAAACTGGCTTCTGAATGCTTGGTCTGGACACCGGTTTGGGATTTTCGGGCGAATTTTTTTTAAAATACATTATAGCCCATAAATGACTTCAAGATACTTAGAATAATATTTTAATGTGTTTTTGGGTTTTTCCTGGTATCGGGAACCCCCAGGGGTTATTTTGGTAATTTGCCATCTGAAGGGAGTATGTTGGTAATTTTACCTATAAAAGGTTTTTTTTTTAGTAAATTCACGTACATTAAGGTTATTTTAGTATTTTTACTCACGAAAAGGTCATTTTGGTGATTTAAGTCCGAGAGGGGCATTTGGTAATTTTCCACATAAGAGGCATTTGATAATTTTCCACATAAGAGGCATTTTGGTAATTTTACGTTTCGGTAACTAGGCCATTCTGGGTGTATTTGTGAGTCAGTATTTATTTATAATATCATAGTGTAGGCTATATTCTAATCAGTTGATGGTTCCATTTAGGGTAAAGTAAAGACTTTCCGTTAGATAGCGAAGCTTCGATCCAGGTAAGGGTTTCTATCTGAACCCCAGGTAAGGATTCTTATCCGAACCCTAATTTCAATAACTGATGTTCGTAAGTATACTTTCGATTTCCTTATAGCTACTATCAAACACTGAGCTATGCATTTGATATCAGAATGTTATTGCCAAGCAAACCCTAATATTGAACATGGAACAGTCATTTGAAAATCTTATCGATGTTCACCTTGTATCACATGCTGAGCAAAATTGATAATTGTTTTTGTCCGTTCTTCTAAATTGTTGTGCCTAAATTAGATAATTGTTCGCGATTGTTCTTGTTATTTGTTGTGATTATTCTGGAATTTTGAGTGATGAATTATATCTGTATAATTCATTCGACATATGATCTCACTTCATGCGAAAGCTTATTTGCCTTCTTCAATAACCACCTACATAGAGAACAACATAAGAAGTAGCGATGGAGATGCAACCGTACCACACAGAGATAGGGTTATTAGAGGATTTCACAATTTAGCAAGAGATTATCATGAAAGTCATGGCATACCTAGGTTCCAGATACCTCCAATGCGAACATGTCCTTATTGCGCAGCACGCCTATTTTACCATGAATCGTACGATTTTGTTTCTTAAACGGAAAGACTTCCCTTCCTGTGGTACCATGCCCACCAGAGATAGTTGCTTTTCACTTTGATCAAAGTGAAAATGAGATGCAATTCAAGCAACATATTAGAGCATACAACCATGTTTTTGCATTTAAATCCATGGGTGTACATATTAAAGAGGCACTGGCCACGAGCCAGAATAGTGGTGTATATAATTTGCGCACACAAGTTGAAATTTATCATAAGATCGGTAGCCTACTTCCTGACCCAGATGCTGGACCACGTTATCTGCAGATGTACATATATGATACTAAGCATGACAATGATAACATGTTAGCAGAGAATGAAGTTTTGCAACGTGAGATTTGTGACAATTTGAAGCAAATTTTGGATACCCATAATCCTTTCGTGCATATGTTTAGACATTTGTCACAAAGATCAAACATAAGAAACTATAGGCTACTAATCAAAGAGCAACTATCAGAGCGTCACCAAAACAATCTCCCTTCTGCATCAGAAGTTACGGCCATTTTAGTAGGTGGTGAAGAGGCAGACAATCTAAGTCCAAGAGATATTGTGATTCAAACAATATCTGGAAACCTTATGAATGTTCAAGATGTTGCTGGATATTACGACTCTCTTCAATATCCGTTGTTATTGCCTTACGGGAGCTATGGTTGGGATTTTATTAGTAGAAACAATGATGGCTCAAGTGTAACATGTCGCGACTACTATGCTTTCATGCTACAGGTAAATGTCTTTTTAAACCTTTATGATATATTCATTGAATGATGGTCATGCTCTTAACTCAGCCCTACTTATTCATTTTGTTAGATTCGTCAAGGTCATTAATCACTTTTACTTCATGGTGGACGTTTACGTCAGCAGTATGTAGTCGACAATTATGTGAAGCTTGAGTCTCATAGGCTAAGATGGATACGTCAACATCAAGAAGATATACGAGGAGAAATGTACCAATGTTTACAGGATATGTGAAACATAGGTGAAAATGACGCAAATAGAACTTTTATTCTCTTAGAAGTATTTGAATTGAATTTACGGTAAGGACATATTTTAATGTATATACTTATGTTGTAATAGGACAAGGTGGGAAGCAAACGATATTGCCATCATCGTTTATTGGAAGTCCGTGTGACATGTACCAACGTTATCAAAATGCAATGGCATTAATACAAAGATATGGGAAACCAGACATTTTCCTCAATATGACTTGCAACCCATCATGGCCATCATCATTTATTGGAAGTCTGAGCAAGATATGAAGAGTTCAAGAAAAATGTTATGGATAAGGAAATATTTGGCAAGGTAGTTGTCCATGTCTTGGTGTTTGAGTTTCAGAAACGTGGGTTGACATGTTCATCTCATTCTAATTTTGCATGAAGACGATAAGTTGCATACTCCTGAAAATTATGACCACCTAGTCAGAGCTGAGATACCTTATAGGGATGAAGAGCCTGAGTAATATATTGCACTTTTATGGCATATGATACATGGGCCATGCGGTGTATGGAACCAAAGAAAGTCGTGTATGAAGAATGGAAGTGGTAAAAGGCAATTTCCAAAAGCATTTGTAAGCAATAACAAGATTGGGGGATGACTCATGTCCGATATATCGCTGAAGAGATAACATGACTATTGCCTTCAAAAGACGTGGAGAGGTTATGTTTCACAATAGGTGGGTTGTACCATATAATCCATGGGTACTACTAAAATATGACTGTCATATTGATGTTGAAATTTGTGGTACACTAAAAATTGTTAAGTAGCTGTACAAGTGTGCGCACAAGGATCCTGATCGTTATGTCTTGAAGTTCGACCAGGTCCCTCTTATAATGAAGTCAAACACTTTTTAGATGCAAGATGGATATGCGCACTCGAAGCATTTTGGAGATTGTTTAAGTTTCTCATAAGACGTATGCATCCGTCCATTGAATGTCTTAAAATACATCTGCCAAGTAGGCAACATGTAAGGTTCTATGCTCATCAAAACATTTCTGATGTGCTCGCCAATGATTAAACTGTCGTACAATGCTCACAGAGATTTTCAGATTGAATCACGAAGATGTACTTGCAAGACAATATTTGTATTGCAAAATTCCTGAGATTACCGATGGGTGGCGGGTGAAAAAAACTTGGTGCAGAAGGCGTAACAACTGCAAAGTAATTGGAAGAATGTATACAGTACCACCATCCGATTTAGAATTATTTCATCTAAGGAGCTTTCTTAATCATGTTAGAGGGCCACAATATTTTAAATATTTACTCACTGTAAATGGAGTTATATATCCAACATTTAAGCAGGCTGCAGAGAAAAGAGGCCTACTTGAAAATGATAACAGCGTCCATCAATGCCTATTAGAGGCAACCACAGCATGAATGCCTTCAGCATTACGCCGTTTGTTTATGACAATACTGATATACTATGAAACGAGTAGAGTACGCGAATTATGGGAAGAAATTTATCCTTTCATGGTAGAGGATTATCCATCTTCAAGAACTACAAGTAATGTTTATATCATCAACGAGCTTCTTCGAGATGTTAATGCCTTATTGCAAACTCATAATATGAGTGTTGCTGGGTTTGATCTTCCACGGATGAGAGAAGATTTTCATGATGGTGCCGGAATCCCAAAAATAATAGAGGATCAGCTATCTATTGTCATTTTATTGGAAGACTTGGACTCTGTTTGTATGCATAATAATGACCAGATGTGTGTATTCATTGCCTTCATGGGATCGATTGAAGACAATGAGAGTGCAATATATTTTGTTGATGGTCTACGAGGAACTGAAAAAATATATCTTTATCGCGCCCTTCTGGCAACAATTAAAAATAACGATAACATTACAATTACGACGACATCTTCTAGAATAGTAGCAACGTTATTGCCTGCAGGGACAACATCCTATTATGTGTTCAAGCTGCCACTAACTCCAGAGGCTTCATCTGTTTGGTCAACTAGCAAATAGTATGATAGAGTTGAATTGTTGTGGCGGGCATTGGTCCTAATTTGGAAAAAAGTAACAATGACTCATAGGTTTGGACTTGAAGTTCTTGACCGAACCTTAACTCGACATCATTAGTGTTGACCTTCCTTTTGGGGGAAGAGTAGTGGTTTTGGGTAGTGATTTTTGTCAAGTTCTACCGGTTGTGCCAAAAGGTGGAAAGTAAGAAACCATTGATGCGTGCATCGCGATATCATATTTATGGTCTGGGGCCAAAGTTCTTCGGTTGAAAGAGAACATGAGGAGTAGGAATGACCAAGAATTTGCTGAGTACCCATTACGAGTTGGAGAAGGAATTGAACCCACTATTGCTGATGAGATGATTGAGGTTAATTCAAGCATGGTTGTAGATTGGGAAGGACCGCAATCGGTCGATAGATTAATTGATGATGTTTTTCCTAATCTAGATTCACATGCTAACAACCAGAGATATATGACTGACAAATCACTGATAACGCCACGAAATGAGCATGTGGACATGTTGAATGAGAAGGTGATCCAAAAATATCCAGGGGATGAATGTATTTACTCCTCATATGATAAAGTTGAGAATGACACACGTCTGTTATACCAGCCGGAGTTTACCCCCACATGTTTTGAGATTGAAAAAAGGGTTCCCTGTTATGTTGCTAAGGAATATCGACCCAAAAATTGGTTTATGCAATGGTAAAAGACTATTGTGGCATGACCTTCATGACACCTATATAGATGTTGAAGTTATGACTGGACACATTAGGGGCACAAGGGCATTCTTGCCAATAATAAAATTGAGAATAACTGATAGTGCAAATCTTTCATTTTAGATGGTTCATTATCAGTTTCCAGTGCGCCTTAGTTTTTGCTTTCCCAATCAACAAAGAACATTGTCAAACAATATCAAATGTGGGAATCTATCTTCTGGATCATGTATTTAGTCATGGGCAAGTATACGTGGCATTTAACGGACCAATCATGTCTTACTATCAAATATCGAAGTATCAAAGATTAGCATTTAACCCAAAACACATTTAAATTATATTTAGGGTATGCTACAAACATGCGATGACTATGGTGGTCATAAGACCCAAATGTCGAACCAAACATACAAACATCAAACGTGTGCTCCGGAGCGTACTAGGAGGCTTCGGTTCTCTAGTATAACAAACATGTGTCCAAATAACCCTCTCTATTTTGAGAGTTGTTCAACATAGTCAATGTCAATCTTAAATTGACCGTCACAAATGTACGAATTCAAAGATGTGCATCATCAGGCACAAATGAAAAGGGAAAACAATGTTCTCAAAAGAGGGCAAAAGTGGAATAATTCAAATACAAACCAATATGGATAAACCAACTTAATGAACATAAACATTCGAATTTCGAAAATACCTTTCCACAGCAGAAAATCTCATAAACCCATACCTCAAACAAGCTTTTGAAGAAAAGAGAACTTCAAAGCACCACTCTAGCGCCAAAAGAGCTTTCCAAGCCTCATATTCTCTCTCTCTCTGCGCCGCAAAGGAGTAAGGAACCGAGAACAAAAAGGCTAAAAAGAAAATACATAAGGTAAAAATTACACTATTCATTAGATGCAAAACAAGTCTCATTCGACTTAATCCCTCAGCCGTGAAAATACCTTTCCCAAAATCTGAAGGTTTCATTCGAGCGAAAAACTATTCCTTCGACCGAAAACTATTTCCATTCGACCGAAAACTTCAGTCCCTATTCCTCCTCAAATCAACCCAAGTTTTCATTCAAAGCAAAGTTGATTAATTCGATTGAAAACACATTTAATTCGATCGAAAATAGTTTTAATTTGACGAAAAACACTTTTAATGAAAACGCTTTTAATTCGACCGAAAATAGTTTTAATTCGACTGAAAGTACTATTCATTTGACTTAAAGTTACTGTTCATAGATTGAAAGTTACTGTTCATCAACTTAAAGTTATTGTTCATAGACTGAAAACTTCAAAAACTTTTTCTTTTATTTTTATATAAACACAGGAAAGAAAGTTTTTAGGGTATTACATCTACCTCGGTGGCTTCCACCTCGTCATTACCGACTGATGACGAGGCAGATAGTGTGAGCATCCAGCAGGCGGAGCTCTAGCTCCAGCTGCTGCCGCCGCCGCCCCTAGCCCTCGGCTGAGTCCTCCCACCCGCACGCTGGTTCCCTTTGTTCTATGGGTTCGACCTCAGGTGTATTTGATAATAGTATTTAGTCATAATGTTAGACTTACATTTAAATTATATTTGAACTATATTAATCTTGGTGATTTGTAGAATCTCATTAAGACCGTGGCCCGACATGCAGGGTGTGCATCGATCCCCAGTGTAAACAGAGAGTCACACTCACCGAAGAGGGACAGTAAGTAAAAAATCACATAATGTAGTACTTATCACTTTAATTCCGATAGTTATCTTAATTAACTTATTTAATGATATTAATGTATTTCTTTATTAGGATATTGGAGTGTCCGGCGAAGACGAAGATTGGCGTCCTTGTGAAGGGCCGAATCTTTGAGCCACTACTGTAATGGAATGACTGAGATGCCGGGACGAGGGAGGCCTTGTGGGAGGAGTGGCTAGTATGGTTTTTCTTTTTGTCAGTTATTTGTTTATTTAGATACTAATATTTAAATTAATAATACTGATTGCGTAATTGGATGCCTTGTAGGAGGGGTTCGACTTTCAGTTGCTTGAGCATCAGGCATTGCGGTGGTAGGCATTGTTTTTTGCGTATATCGGCAAAAATTACCGGTGATGGCTACACGACGCACGGGAGCGGGCGAGGAAGATTTTGCCCGAGGGTGCTCTGATGGAGGAGTGGAATGGGTATCTTCCTCATTGGATCTCACCATCTGTATGTGTGCAGATGGTTGATAAGTGGATCATTGATCCAGCTTGGGAGGTGAAGAGCAAGAGGGCGAAAGAGAACAAATAAGACAAAGATCCTACGCACGCAGGGGGTCGGTGCCTCACGATGTCCTCTGACACAGGAATGCGACTGAGCACCCGAACCTGGAGTCAGATGAGGCCTGTGCTCGATCTGACGTACACTCAGACGCACGTGAGGAAGAAGGATAAGGATGATGCACATCGGGCGGGGCACTTCATTTCATATATTTTCTTGCAGATCAATGTAAGTAACAAATTAATTTGTTTATGTTAAAATTTTGGCTATGTATTCGATGTGTGTAGCCTTAATATCTTCAACATCAATCATTGTTTTGCAGGCCTTGTATGAACGTATCAGGGGATCTGGGCAGCAGTCTGATCAGCCATCAGTGTCCATGAGTATGGGTATGAGTGCTAGGGGATTGAAGTGGTAGCTGGATACACTAGGGGTCGTCAATAGGATGTATCCCCTCCCCTACCCTCCTCTATTTGTTTCCCCTCCCTCTTTTGTCCCCCCTCCCTGTTATATCTGGTTGAGAATGAACAATATTGTATAAAATTAATGTTTAATTATTATAGTTCTGACTGTTGATTAAATATTTTGTGTTTTAAGATTAAATGATTGCTGATGGATCGAAAATTATTTAAATGTGGAATGAGATAATAGGGTTTGAATTTGAGTTACAGGTTTGGGCATTAAAAAAATATAAAAAACAATTAAAAAAATATAATTTAGTGACAGATTTTATTACTTGGCTAAAAGTTGTGTACCTTAAATCTTTAGCGAAGGAATATATCGTCACTATAGGTAGTAGCGGCATTGACTTTTTGGCCGTTAAATGTCCATTAGTTTTTGCCACGACCTTTTAGCGATAGAACTTCTGTCGCTAAAAGTGTCACGGACCAAACCCACTGGTGAGCCCATGAGCTAGATCTGTGACCGATCACAGGCCCATTCGAACGTGCACTCAAGGCTCTGTCAGGCCTTACCACAACATGTACACAAATTTATAGCCATGCATTTAACTAACACCTTAACAAGAATTCTAAAATCGTACTTATAGATCTCACAAATAAGTCTCTAATGATTTCCTCCATCAATGACTAACACAAATCATAGAAAATTTCATGAAAACCTAAGCTCCGAACAATATTCAAAACATAAAAAATTAGTACTACAATTATATCCGACTGTTAACAATTTTCAAAAAGGGCTTAAATCCCTAACAACCATCTCATGTGACTCCGTCCTCGTTACTCTCATAGCTCTCGGGTTCATCTAAGTGGTCACTTGAGAACATTTATGAAAAAAAGTGAGCTTGAAGCTCAGTAAGTACACATACCATATCCCTAAAATAGGTTTTGGGATTCATAAAAATGCCGCGGTTTCTTCGTTTTAAAACTGGTAACCAATTCATGAAAAATACTTACACATATATACTTCACAAAAGAAAATTAGGCTTCATGAGAACTCTTCCAAAACGAAAGCATAAAAACAGTGATTAAAGTTCGAGTGATATTCTAACTCTTTTCACCGTGTGCTACAGTCAGCGTATTGTCCCACTGACTAGGACCCAAAATCCCTCCTCCACCCAGAATAAACAATATTGTGAACGCAAAGGTGAACCACGATGCAACAGTATTGTGCGTTAACGTATGGTCCCGTACACCAGGACCCAGAATCCACTTTCCTCCGTGGATATGGGGGACAACAACCAAAATTTAACCTCTCAACAATCTGATTCACATAGAGTTCTCAAAAACAACACAATACATACCATGGCAGCTTTTTATTTCATTTTTCTCATCAAACCAATTTCGCAACAACAAAAGTATAACAAATACTTAAAACTTTTATTTAGTAAAATCAGGTGTACATACACATATGTTGGAAAAGAAGTTGTACAGAGGGACATGGTAGGGGTACTTACCTGAATAGCTAAGCAATTCTTCCTTCCAAGTCTGTCCTAACACTTGTCTATCGGAACCTAACAATTAATCATCTCGATGTTATTCATTGCCATTAAATCATGCCTAGGTGCTAAATTTCCCCAAAGTGAATGAAATTGCCAAAATACCCTAGATTGTATAAAATTACCAATTTATCCGCGATGCTTAACGTACCGTTACACACCCAAAATTTACCCAAAACATCTTTCAAAACGATTACGTGGGATAAAATAGTCTTTCTGGGAATTTTTCGTTCGGAACCCTAAACTGCTCCTTAATTTGAGCGTTAGAGTTTCTATTTCAAATAAGTAGCAAACGACACTGGAATGTCACAAAAGTTCAGACGCTCAAGTGTCTCAGCAAGGTCAGATCACGGTAAAATGTTTGGCTAAAAATAAGTTTGTTTGCAATACTAATTAATTCAGAAACCTATTTTCAAAATAAAATCATTTCATTCTCTTTCCCTAGTCAGAATTATCCCAGAAAATTCCACGTCGAAGACTTTGCCAAAATAATTGGAGTTTTAGTTTTACACTTTGCCTATATCTATCTCTAAATAGCCCTAAAAATTCAAAACTGCGACAACTCGCCAAACTTCTACTATTCATCATCTTCCCCACCAAATTAGCCCTAACCCGAATTTTTATTCTCTCTCTTCTCCCTTATCAACATAGCCACTCCCTGCCATGGCCACCCCACGGCCACCATGGCTGCCATGGCAGCCTCTTCCTCTTTCTCTTTTTTTTCTCTTTCCACCACTTCAAGCCACAACCAAGCCCAAGCCCTAATTCTCTTTCTCGTTCAATCCCATTTCACTATCCCACCATGGCTGCCCTTGGAAGCCTCGCCCTCTCCTATTTTCCACTTCTACAGCCACCTAAACACCACATGAACACATCCACGACACAGCACCATGGCAGTCCCCTTCCTCTTCCCCTTTTCCACCTTTTCACCCATATAAACATCACACAAATCACCCACACAAGCCAGCACCATGGCTGCCCACAATGGCTGCCCCTTCCCCTTCCCTTTTTCCACTTCTTCACCTACTTAAACACCACATGAACACACCCATGACACAGCACCATGGCCGCCCACCATGGCAGCCTCCTTCCCCTTCCCTTTTTCCAGTTCTACACCCATCTAAACACCACATGAACACACCCACAACACAGCACCATGGCTGTCCATCACGGTAGCCCTTCCCCCTCCTTGCCGTTACCCACATAACGCAACACTACCGCACTTACAAGGCTGCCCCATTACAGCAGCCTCCTTCGTTCATCCTTCAACCCCCCAATTTTATCGACCACCACACACTCACAAACACACCATCACAGCTGCCACGGGCAGCCCCTCATTCCTTCCATCACGCGCAAACCAAGCATACAACTTCTCCACATGGCTGCCACCACACAGCTGCCATTGTACATATTTACTCCTTGTCATATACACACCAAAAAGTACCCAATTTACACACCAGAAACCTATCTAAAAAATTTAAATCATGGTGAAAATTAAAGAGAAGGCATAGGAAATTTTTTTTACCGTGAATCTCCCTTGCCCTAGCTTGGATTACTCATCCCCTCTCTCTCTTTTTCCAAGTGAAACAGGGGCTTGCAGATTGCTAGGACCTCTGGCCTCTCAAGGCTCTCTTTATATATGGTTGCCCTAGGTTGAAAATTTCTAAAGACCCCCCTCGCACTTAGTTGTTTTCTCGTTTCACCCACATTTTCTTCAAAAGACTACAAATTTTTGACTTAAAGTGAGGAACAATAAAAATTTTCGACATATAAAAGTTTAATCGGTGAAAATAAATTTTTGAGCGTTACATTCTCCCCACCTTTAAAAGAATTTGGTCCTCCAAATTTTTACGTATCTCAGTATTGAAACAGGTGAGGGTATTTGCTTCTGACTTCGTCTTCGTGCTTCCACGTGGCCTCCTCAACCGCATGGTTGCTCCACAGGACCTTTACCAAGGGAATCTTCTTAGTCCGGACTGTATGCTCCTTATGATCCATGATCCAAACTTGGTGTTCAATGTACGTAAAGTCTTCTCTAATCTGTAAGAGCTCTCATTGTAATACATGTATGCAATCCGGCATGTAGTTCTTAGCATAGACACGTGGAATACATTATGGAAACTGGTTAAGTCCGGCGATAAAGCTACTCAGTAGGCGAGAGAACGAACTCTGTCAAGTATTTCAAAGGGTCCCACATACCTAGGGCACAATTTTCCCTTCTGTCCAAATCGTAGTACTCCTTTTATCGGTGACACACTTAAAAATACCTGATCACCAACTTGGAATTCCAACTCCCGTCTGTGTAAGTCCGCATAACTCTTATGTCTGCTTTGAGCATCCCGTAATTTTTCTTTAATTACTCTGACTTTCTCTTATGTCAGTTGCACTAACTCTGGTCCCAATAGTTTCCTTTCCCCTACCTTGTCCCAACATAGTGGCGATTTGCACTTCCTACCATATAAGGCTTCGAGAGGTGCCATCCCAATGCTACTCTGGTAACAACTGTTGTAAGAAAACTCCATTAATGGTAGAAGATCATCCCGACTACCCTTGAACTCCAGCGCGCAAGCCGCAATAGATCTTCCAGTGTCTGAATAGTCCTTTCCAACTGACCATCTGTTTAACGGTGGAAAGTCGTGCTAAACTGTAGTCGAGTACCGAATGTATGTTGTAAACTTCCCCAAAATTTGGACACAAAAAGAGGGTCCCTAGCCAGAACATTTAAAACTGGAATGCCATGCAGGCATATTATTTTCTCCATGTAGGTGGTAGCCAACTTGTCCATCGAATAGGTCATTCGGACAGGCAATAAGTGTGCACACTTCGTTAGTCATTTCACTATCACACCAAAATGGCATCATGCCCAGAATGAGTCTTTGGTAGTCCGGAAACAAAATCCATAGTTATGTGTTCCCACTTCCATTCCGGTATCGGTAAGGGCTGTAATGACCCTGTGGGTCTCTGATGCTCTGCTTTCACATGCTGACATGCTAGGCATCTAGACATGAACTCTGCAATCTCTCTATTCATGTTACTCCACCAAAAAGTCTCTCGAAGATCCTTATACATTTTTTTGCTCCTGAGATGGATCGAGTAACCTGACCTGTGAGCTTCTTCTAAGATCTCCCTTTTTAAGCTAGGGTTACCACACACGCAGATTCTATTGCCAAAACAAAGTACCCCATCTTGCAACATATACTCAGGTTTATCTCCATTCTTTACCTATCCAATTATCTTAAGTAGGTGTTCATCGGTCGCCTCAACTGTTTTAGTTCTATCGATTAAAGTGGGTCGCACCATAAGGTTGCTAAGTGAACTGTCCTTGTTTAACCCTCAAACTTTGACATCCAAGTCCATTTTCCTCATATCTTCTAATAAATGTCTCTACCTTGGCGAAGACGACTTGCTGCTAAATGCATCGGCAACCACGTTCGCCTTCCCTTGGTGGTACTGGATATTGAGGTCATCATCTTTTAATAGTTCTAACCGTTGCCTTTGTCTCAGGTTTAACTCCTTCTGGGTGAATATGTATTTCAGGCTTTTATGGTCGGTGAATATTTCACAGGGTTCTCCATATAGGTAGTGTTTCCATATCTTTAAGGCAAAAATCACTGCCGCCAGCTCCAGGTCATGGGTTGGGTAATTCTTCTCATACGGTTTTAACTGTATAGAGGCGTATGCAATCACCTTTCCATTCTGCATGAGTACGCAACCCAGACCCTTATGGGAGGCATCGCTATACATCATGAAACCACCAACCCCACTCAGAAATGTAATACGGAGCTATGACCGCCTCTCTTCAACTCTTGGAAGCTATTCTCATAATCTTCATTCCACTCAAACTTGACTCCCTTTTGGGTTAGGCGAGTTAAAGGTGTTCCTATCCATGAGAACCCTTCAACAAATCTTATGTTATATCCGGCTAACCTTAATAAGCTTCGAATCTCTGTCACCATAATAGGTATATCTCAATTGACAACATCCTCTATCTTTTTAGGCTCGATCGATATCCCTTCCTCCGACACCACATGCCCCAAGAATGCCACCCTATCCAACCAAAACTCACACTTCTTAAGTTTGGCATACAACTTCTTTTCTCTTAGAATCTTTAATACCGTCCTTAAATGTTGTTCATGTTCTCCCCTCATCTTAGAATATATCAGTATATCATCGATGAACGCCACTACGAACTGATCCAAGAAGGGTTTAAACACTCAATTCATTAAATACATTAACGCTGCTCAAACTTTAGTCAATCCAAAATCATAATAAAAAATTTGTAGTGCCCATATCCAGTGCGAAAAGCCGTCTTGGGAACATCTTTTGCCTTGATCTAGCTAGTGATACCCCGAACGAAGGTTAATGGTCATGGATAGATCACCCAGGTTCGGGTCTTTGGAAACCACTTCGTCCCCATGTAACTGATCAAATAGGTCGTCTATAAGGGGCAAAGGGTAACAATTCCTTATCGTCACCTTGTTCCTGCAGTTGTGCCTTTAGCTCTCTCAACTCCACGGGTGCCATATGATATGGTGTTTTAGAGATGGGGGTAATCACAGGAATTAAATCAATATTTAATTCAACTTCCCTATCAGGCGGCATCCCCGTCAAATCTCCTGGTAATACCTCAGGAAACTTCTTTACCAACCAAATATCCTCTAACTTCAACTCATTCTGTTGGTTGTCAATTACATAAGCCAGATACCAACGAAAACCTTTTATATAGAGTCAATTCGTCTGTAAGGCAAAAACCATAGGTGGTAGGGGTGTGATACTAGACCACTGGAAAAGCAAGTGGCCTTGACCTGGGATGTTAAAAGCCACTCTCTTATGGTAGCAATCTATAGAGGCATGAAATGCCGCCAACCAATCCATCCCCAATATAACATCAAACTCTAACACTTCCAAACAAATTACATTCGCTGCTAGTTCTACACCCTTAATTTTTACTGGGCAGTTTTAACCACCTGGTCCGCAACAACAAAGTCCCCCATTGGGGTAGGAAGGCATAGCGGCACATCCAAGAGCTCTAAATGCTTTCCTAGACGTTTAATAAAAGTACGCGATGCAAAGGAATGAGTAGCACCAAAACCAAACATTACTTTTGTGAACATAGAAGAAACAAGAAATGTACAAGTTACCACCGAGTTCGAAGCCTGTGCATCCTACCGAGTCATCGCAAAGACTCTCGCCGTTCCCTTGGGCTTCACTGTATCCTTTGTCACTTGGTTTTGAGGTCCCTCCCTGGGGTAATTTTGGGCTAGATATCCTTCCTGACGACACGTAAAACACTTCCTCATTCCCTATAGGCATGATCGGCCCTAATGAAAGTGCTTGCAGGTCTGAGGGCCACTTAATTCCCCCTTCCTATTCACGGAATGCTCCTGATAGGTTAGTGGTAATTCATTCACTTGCCGAGGTGGCACTCTACTTCCAGACACTTATCTCTATTCATTCCACTGTTGAGGTTGTACTCTTTTATTTACTTCTTGGGGTTTCGGGTGCTTGGAGGTATCACCAAACATGTTGTTCCCATGAGGCTCGTTATTTCTGGCCCTTTTCTTTTGTTCATTCTGTATCCATTATAGGTCTCCACTGTCCCTTTTCCGCAATTAGGGCTCTGTCCACTGACTCTGCATAAGTCCCCAACCTCAATGTAGAGATACGATACCAGATGTCGAGCCTCAGTCCATTCTCAAATTTGCTTGCTTGCTTGGCTTCGGTGTCCATGCACCATGTGAGTAGCATGTTGAGACAACTGAGTGAACACTTCCTCGTATTTTTTTATTGAACGGTTGCCCTAGGCCAGCTGTACGAATTCCATTCCCAGTTATTCTACGGTCTAGGGAAAGTATTTCTCTAGAAAGAATACTTTAAAGCCTTCCCACTCCATACTCACCACTTCATTTGCCTTCACCCATTTGGTAGCCTTCCACCATTGATTGACCTTATCTCCGAGCATGAACGCCGTGAAGGTTACCTTCTGTCTCTCGGTACACCCCAGAATGTCGAAGATATCCTCCAAGTCTGATAGCCAAGATTCAGCCTTGAAGGGATAAGTGGTACCAGAGAAGGAGGGTGGGTCCATCCTTATAAACATCTCAATTGACGAGCCCCCATTTGCGGTTACATGGCATTCCACAACCCTAGAGAGGTTCTCCACCACCCTAAACACGTCTTCACCTTGAGCTATGTTCCTTCATGCCATTGCTTTTCAATCTATAAGGAAACTTTTATAAGAACTCTTGATTTCCAATCATAATAGAATAATTTTGATTTCTTAGTTTTTTTCTTTTTTTGTATATTCAAATTCGATGTAATTTATTCTACATCATTCCCTTCCCTTAACCAAGCAATGTGTACGTGATTCAATAATTTACATATTCTAGTGCCTTTTTTTATATAACAAACGACTCAAATATAAAAAAATCAAAAGTATAACTAAATCCACATTGCTACTTTATTTCCAAAGGTCCAAAAAGTTACTTTTCCAAAAGAATGAGTCCAACGGAAAGAGGCACACTCTACTTATTCTCTTAATCTAACTACTACTCATCCTCTTTCTTCCCCCCCCCCCCCTAATCATCGGCTGGTTCAATGTAGGTTTCCCATTCTTGGATCCACTACTGTACTTCAGTGCAAGAGAATGTTACCAAATCTTCATCTCCCAATCGAGTCTGTTGCTATATAACTTTCTTCCCAAAATAGTAGTTGTAGTCCTTCTGTCTTTGCTCCCAATTGAAGCTATAGTTGATCCTCATAATCTCTAATTGGGTTTCTAGTACCCAAATTTCCTCCTTAAATCAGTGTATCTCTTTCTCTAGTGGAATCACCCTCTCTCCTGAATCTACCACCTCCTCCCTGGAACGCTTTCCCAGTTTCTTGCTTTGATTGTAGGATGCCTGGTTGGAATCTCTAGATCCTTCATAAGGCATCTGACTAACCTCGATTGATAGGCTATCCTCACTCCGACCTACCATAATCCTATCACAACACAAATATCATAGATATCTTCTATTAGTACAGTACAACTTAATTTAAAATTAAACACTTAGTCCATTATCGAAATTTATAAGGAAGCATATCACAAATCCCAAATTTTCACTTACTCAAGATCATTTCATTTCCTACCCTATCCCAACTCATTCGCCTAGGTACGAGTCTACAGAATCATATACCTATGCTCTGATACCTTTTTTTCACGACCCAAACCTACGGGTGAGCCCATGAGCTAGATCCGTGATCTGCCGCAGGCCCATTCGAATATCGACTCAGGGCTCTGCTAAGCTTTACTACAACCTGTACATAAATCTATAGCCATGCATTTAACTAACACCTTAACAAGACTTCTAAATTCATATTTATAGATTTCTCAAATATGTCTCTAATGATTTCCTCCATGAATGACTAAGAAAAATCATAGAAAATCTCATGAAGACCTAAGCTCTGAATAATTCTCAAAACATAAACAAAATACTACTACATTTCTATCCGACTGTTAACAAGTTTTTAAAAAGGCTTTAAATCCTTAACGACCATCCCCTACGACTCCATCCCCGTTACCCTCATAGATATCGGGTTCATATAAGTGGTCACCTGAAACCATTAATAAAAAGAAGTGAGCTTAAGGCTCAGAAAATACACATACCATATCCCTAAAATAGGTTTTTGGATTCATAAAAATACCACGGTTTCTTCGTTTTAATAACTAGTAACCAATTCACAGAGTATACTACACGTATATACTTTATAAAAGCATATCATGCTTCAGGAGAATTCTTCTGAAACGAATCCATAACAACAATGATTAGACTTTGAGTGATATTCTAACTCTTTTCACGACGTGCTGCGATCAACGTATGGTCCCACTGACTAGGACCCAAAATCCCTCCACCTGATATAAACAATATTGTGGATGTAAGGGCGAACCACGATGTAACAGTATTGTGCGACAATGTATGGTCAAGTTTGTCACGCCCCGAAAACGCGAGGCCGCGATTAACATCAAACTCCATTATATACCATTACAGATCTAAAGCTAACGGTATAGACAGAGCAATTAACTCCTCTAAGATAAAATATCTCCACAAACAAAAGTCTAAGACAATCCGTTCACCAAAATAATTCCACTGAGTATTCCTTTACAAAAATAATTACCAAACGCAGCGGTGAAATAATTTACATTGCTCAAATATACTAACAAAGACTAAAAACTCTAATTTCCCCCAAACATGCCACGCCCGAAAATCATGTACGATACCTGTGGTAAGGGACAAAACAAACGAGTAGGGGGTGAGCTCGAATAGCCCAGTAAGTGGGGAAAACAAATGGGAAGCAAATACGATGATTCGTAGTCAAAAACAAAATCAAATATCTGACGAATAAATAATAACAATTGACCACGATGCAAATAAGGCGAATCAAATATACGAAATGTTCATAAGGTGGTCTAAAGAACCCAAATCAAATACAAGCCCGAAGGTACGAAAGTGCAATCATATCTTACTGTCAAATACCAAAGAAAACGTCATTAAGCGTTTAACCCAAAACACATTTCAATTATATGTCGGGTACGCTACAAACATAAGATGACTATGGTGGTCATAAGACCCAAATGTCGAACCAAACATCAAACATCAAACGTGTGCTCGGGAGCATACTAGGAGACTTCGGCTCTCTAGTATAACAAACGTGTGTCCAAAGGACCCTCTCAATTTGAGAGTTGTTCAACATAGTCAATGTCAATCTTAAATTGACGGTCACAAATGTGCAAATTCAAAGTTGAGCATCATTAAGGCACAAATGAGAAAGGGTGAACAATGCTCTCAAGAAGGCAAAAGTGGAGCAATCAATTACAAACGAGCATAGATGAATCAAAAGTGACGAAAGTATAAGCCTTCGGATTTTCGAAGATACCTTTCCACAGCAAAAATCGTATAAAACCTTACCACAGCAAAGAAAGGCAAAATCCCTTACCTCAAACAAGCTTTTGAACCAAAGAAAACCTCAAAGCACCACTCTAGCGCCAAAGAGCTTCCCAAGCCTCCTATTCTCTCTTTCTTCGCCGCAAAGGAGCAAGAAATCAAGAACAAAAGGGCTAGGAATGAAATAGAACACTATTTATAGGGAACAAAAATTTTAAACCTTTAAGTCGACCGAAAACAACTTTCAGTCGACTGAAAACACATTTTAGTCGACTGAAAGTACTGTTCAAAATCACTGTTCATAGTTACTGTTCAAAATCACTATTCATCGACTAAACTTTTAGTCGACTGAAATCACTCTTTTAGTCGACTAAAACCTTTAAATTCGACTAAAAGTTCAGAAAATCATTTTTACACAATTTAAACACTTTTTAGTCGACCGAAACACTTTTAGTCGATCAAAAACACTTTTAGTCGACTAAAACCTTTTAAATTCGACTAAAAGTTACTGTTCATTTGACCAAAAATTTCAGAAACAATCCCAATTCATTTTCATAGTTTTAACAAAAGACCACAAACTTACTTATTAAAAAATATACAATCTTTTTGCATAAGGAAATTTCCGGGGTATTACAAAGTTGACCAGGACCCAAAATCCACTTTCTCCTGTGGATATGGGGCACAACAACAAAAATTTAACCTCTCAATAATCTGATTCACACAGAGTTCTCAAATACAGCATAATACATACCATGGTAGATTTTTATTTCATTTTTCTCATGAAACCAATTTCGCAACAACAAAAGTAATACATAAACTTACAACTTTTATTTGGTAAAATTACATATACATACATTTATATTGAAAAATAAGTTGTACGAAGGGACATGGTAGGGGTACTTACATGAATAGCTAAGCGGTTCTTTCTCCCAAGTATGTCCTAACTCTTGTCTATCGAAACCTAACAATAAATCATCTCGATGTTATTCATTACCGTGAAATCATGCCTAGGTGCTAAATTTCATCCAAGTGGGTGAAATTATCAAAATAACTCTAGACTTGTGTAAAATTACCAATTTACCCCCGACACCTAACGTACCATTACACACCCAAATTTTACCTTAAACATATTTTTAATTGATTACGTGAGTTTTTCGGATAAAACTAGCCTTATTGGGAATTTTTCATTCGGTTTTTCAAAAATATATCAAACGGCACCGGAATGTCACAAAAGTTCAGACACTCAAGCCTCTCAGTATGTTCTGATCACGTTAAATTTTTTGGCTAAAAATAAGTATTACTATACTATTTAATTCAAAAACTTATTTTCAAAATAAAATCATTTCAGCCTTTTTACATTCTCAGAGAAATCGTAGAAAATTCCACGTCGAAGGTTTTTCCAAAATAATGGGAGTTTTAGTTTTACACTTTGCCTATTTCTTTCTCTAAATAGCCCTAAGAATTAAAAATAGTGACAGCTGATCAAACTACTACTATTCATCATCTTCCCCACCAAATTAGCCCTTACCCGAATTTTTATTCTCTCTCATCTCCCTTATCAACCCTTATCAACACGGCCATTCCATGCCATGGCTGCCCCATGGCTACCATGGCTACCACGGCAGCCTCTCCCTCTTTCTCTCATTCTCTCTTTCCACCACTTGAAGCCACCACCGAGCCCTAGTCCTAATTCTCTTTCTGTTTCTACAATCCCATTGCACTACCCCACCATGGCTGCCCTCGGAAGAGTCTCCCTCTCCTATTTTCTACTTCTACACCCACCTAAACACCACATGAACACACCCACGACACAGTACCATGGCTCCCACCATGGCAGCCCCCTTCCCCTTCCCCTTTCCCACATTTTCACCCTCATAAAAATCACACAACTCACCCACACAAGCCAGCACAATAAATGCCCCTTCCCCTTCCCTTTTTCCACTTCTACACCCACCTAAACACCACATGAACACACCCACAACACTGCACCATGGCAGCCCCTTTTCCCTTTCCTTTTTCCACTTCTACAAACATCTAAATACCACATGAACACACCCACAATACAGCACCATGGTTCTCCATCACGGTAACCCTTCCCCCTCTATGTCGTTACCCACATAACGCAACACTACTACACTTACATGGCTGCCCCACTATGGCAGCCTCCTTCTTTCATCCTTCAGCCCCCAAATTTCATCCACCACTAGCACACACTCACAAACAAACCATCACGGCTGCCATAGGCAGCCCCTCCTTCCCTTCATGACGCACAAACCAAGCGTCCGACTTCCTCACATGGCTGCCACCACATGGTAGCCACTGCAAAGATTTACTCCTTGTCAAACACACACCAAAAATCTACCCAATTTACACACCAAAAACCTATCTAGAACATTCAAATCATGGTAAAATTAAAGAGAAGGCCTAGGAATGTTTTTTCCTTGAAGCTCCCTTGCCCTAGCTTGGTATTTTCCTCTCTTGTCTCTCTTTTCCCACATGAAACAGGGGCAGGTAGATTGCTAGGATGGCTGCCCTCTCAAGGCTCTCTTTATATATTGTTGCCCTAGGTTGAAAATTTCTAAAGACCCCCCTCGCACTTAGCTATTTTCTCGTCTCACCGATATTCCTTTAAAAGACTACAAATTTTTTACTTAAAGTGAGGAACAATAAAAAATTTTGACATATAAAAGTTTCATCGGCGAAAATAAAGTTTCGAGCGTTGCAAAAAGTCCGTCGCTAATACCTTTAGTGACGGTATATTCCGTCGCTAAATATTTTTTAAAATTATTAATTTTGAAAATAAATTAAACTAAAATACAGGAATTATATTAAACAACGGAAGTTCCGTCATTAATGAATTTATCGTCCCGTCACTAAAGTTGGTTCTTTTGGCTACAGTTTTTAAAATTCAGTTGCCAAACTTTTAGCGACGGGGTTAAACCCAACGGACTTTTAGCAACTAGGCATCCATCGCTAAAAGTCTTTTACGACGGGATAAGGACTTTTAGTGACGGAATTGTCGGTCGCTAAAAGTCCTTTTTCTTGTAGTGAGAATAACCTTGGAATCATCAAAATAAAGAATCTAGTCCCATAGGTCAACTGTTATTGCCAAGGAAATCCCAGTATTGAACTTGAGTCGTTTGTTTGGAAAATTTATCATTGCTCGCTTGTTATTACATACTAAGCAAATTCGATAACTCTTTGTATTCTTTCTTGTGACTTGTTGTGCCTAAATTCGATAACTGTTCGTATTTATTTTTTCTATTTATTTTTGGTTATTGGTTATTTGGAAACTCTGAGTGATGAATTATATTAGCATGTTTAATTGTCTTTGAAACCTTAATTGATTTCACTTACTTGAATTCATTTTTATGCTTGATTTTATTGCATGTCAAGAATTGAATTTTTTAATGATTATGTGGTTGTTCTTTCTGTGTTGAGTTGGGAATATGTTCCGTAGGGAGGCGTTATAAGGGGTCTGAACCTGCGTAATTATATAGGGCTAGTTCCTTTATCAATGGAAATGGCTAGTTCCTTTATCAATGGAAATGGCTAGTTATTGTACATCGTGCATGTGTATTTTGTGCATTGCCTGAATGGCATTGCCTCTTTCTAGGATCAATATCTTTTGAATTTTCTTACATTGTATCTAAAAATGATTGTTTTAAAAATGATGTTCAAAAGAATGTCTTGTTATCTAATTGAAGGGGATTGAGTTTCCCCATATTGTGATCAAAGTATTTCTGGTTATTTGAAACCCTTCCCCTATTGCCCTTTGAAGTACCTGTGTTCGTTTTGAAACCCTTCAAAAGATTATCCTTTCATTTTAAAATGATGGCTTTGAAAATGATCTTCAAATGTTTGTTTTGGAAATTGGGATAATTGTGAATGTTTGTTTTAGTATCTCTCTGTGTTTGTCTTAGGTCGTTTTTGGTATATGCTTATGACTGATTATGATCGTTTTGGAATTTATCAAACTATTCATGACTATTAAAATGTTTTGAAACATTATCATCGAATGGACTCATTTGAATCGATTTGTAATTCTTTTGGTTGTTCCTTGAATGACCTTACTGAGCTCTCAAAAGCTCACCTTTCATTTTATTATCTTCTGCAAGTAATCAACTATAAAAAGCTAGGGAATCGGTTTAGAGTCTGTGTGAGATTCCAAAGACCCCACCACTACTGTATAGTTGGACCTTTGAATAGGTCGGTACTGTTAACTTAATTTATAGGAACTTGAGTTTTTAAATAGCCTAAGTTTAATAGTCTAAGTTAAGCAGTTATGTAATCTTGTGTTTTGAAGAATTTGAGCGGATGTCTAGTTAGACGCTATGAAATATGTGTCATTACACAGGATTTGACAGGTTTGATGTGACAAGGTAGGTTAACGTTCTGGGACTTCGGGGCGACGGAGCTCTAGATTTTCGGGATGTTACAGATGGTATCCGAGTAGTTCGATCTTGTGGTATTAAGAGTATATGTATATGATTCTTAGGGACGAAACCACAGAGTATATGTAACACAAATCTGTAGAATTGTATTTTTGTTAATGCGACTAGCTTTAGGGGTCATTGGACCCTATGGAGGCAGAGAACTGGATTAACAAAATGGACAAAACTTTCTGAGCCATTCACTTTAGTCAGAGGAAAAAAGATTGAATTTGTTATTTATAAACTGAGATATGAGGCCGATCAGTAGTGGAAGATGGTAAAAATGAGTTTGACTCATCAATAGTTGGATGAGATGACTTGGGGACAATTCAGGAAATTATTCTTCAACCGATATATTTTGACAAGCTATCGTGAACAAATGTTGAGAGAATTTGCCAATGTGATGCAAGCAGATCAAAAGTCGGTAGACAATTTTGAGATGAATTTTTCTCGTCTCGCTAGATTTGCAGTAAGGATGTTGCCAACATGAGGAGATAGATGTCGAAAGTTTGAGTGGGGCCTTAGGCCTAAATTGAGAGATGGACTGATCTCTGCTCGGTTGGTGAACTATATGGAATGTGTAGACTTAGAACCGCTTCAAAGCAATCCAAGTCTGACACCAGAAAGATGAGCAAAGGCATTGTGGATAGAAGAGAGCTAGGCAAGAGTTTTCAGAGGACAGATTTACAGAGGCTAACAGGCATCAACAATTTTGCACAGTTAGCACAACAAGGTACCCAAGGCCCCAAGAGGGGACATAATCAAGAATTCAGGCCTACATCGGCTCAAGGATCTAGACCTAGGCAAAGTACGGGATTTCAAGGAGCGCAGGGTGTTGGAGCTCGACTAACTCAGAGTACCAGATTTGGACCACCACAGAGTTCTAGAGTCGACCTATATAGAGCATTGGTCAGGGTCGTGGGTCAGCTTTTTTGGCCACCCTATGTATCATGTGTTGGAGGTATCATGGTAGTAAGCCATGCTACAGAGTTACAGGATGATGTTTTCGGTGTGGAGCATCGGGTTCGAGACTGTCCACTTGTTATAGATGATCAATCAACTCTCTATCTCGCACCTATAGCTAGTGCCTCAACAAGCAGTGGTCCTCCTCAGTGAAGAGGACAAGGTCCACAGGGCCAGACTCAATAATCTCAAGCCTAGTAGAGGTAGGCTCCCGAGACATCAGCCAGACATTATTCAATATGTGTTCAGGATGCTGCTACATCCGATGACGTGGTGTTAGGGATAGTACAGGTTAACCCATTAAATGCTCGTATATTGTTTGATTCTAGAGCGTTATATTCTTTTGTATCCCTTACTTTGGCATAGCAATAAAGGGTAAAAACCCATCCTTTAGGAGTTAATCTTATGATAAGTATTCCGTTGGAGAGTTTTTGACTGTTTCTATGGTTCTCCATAATTGTACTATCCGTGTAGGGGATAGAGAGCTACCTGTAAATCTCATCCCATTGTTGTTCGAGACTTTGATATCATACTAGGCATGGATTGGTTATCCTCTAATCCTGGATCCATAGATTGTTTGGGGAAACGCTAATAGTGTTTGAAAGTTTGTAGGGTATGAGTAGTGGTTATTATTGATTTGATTTATGAATAAGAATGGCGCTTTTGAGAAATGACTGGTGTTAAGTCTGAAAGTTAGTTTGAGAGTACTATAAGAAGTGTGGGATCCTATTTTGTCATCTCGATTGTTCTTTTGTATGTTGAATTCAATTGCGACTTAATTAAATGTCAACTTGCTCTGAAACGTCAAAGAAGATGTCATTCATACTGAGTCATCTTATTCCCTTTTCCAGGATATTTATCTACTTGTTTCGGATCTATTTAGACTTGGTGGGATAGTATCTGACTCACTGGCCATGAGGAAGCTACGAATCCTATGAAGGACTAATAACTCCTATTAATCATATTTGCTTCAAGTCATTGGGTTGACTTTGCTTCGTTATACCTATACCATTATTTATGTACTCGTCATTTCTTTAGAATGTCGTTTATTTGCATTGTGAATCTCAAGAACCAATATATATGATTTTGTTAAAGGTTTTTGCTTTTCATCATCTAGTTGCGATTATTATTATTACTTGATCCCTAGATGCTCTATTAAGATCATTATTTGTTGTGATTAACATCAAATGCTTTGTTGTATAACCATTACTGTTTTTTTGTGATTGGTGTTTGTTTAATATGTTCCAAAATAGTAACATGTTATAATTTCTACTTGTAGTTGATATGATTGTCAGAATTTTACTGTCCTATTCTCAAATGATATTGAAAATATGTTATGCATGTGTGTTTTGACCTAACATAAGGATCTGCATGTCTTCATTTGCCCTGGTATGAGATTAGGTAGATTCTTAAGCCTCATATAGTCTGCGATTGAGAGTAGACTTTGAGAACGTGGAATAGATTTTGAGAACCTATTTGATTATTTGGTATAACGTTGAGATTTTGGTTGAGAACGCTATAGTTGACCCCATGTTACTTAACTTTCAGAACTGAAGGATTCTGAACATGTAACTAGAATAGACGATCGAAGGATAAGACTATAGATTTTTTATAAGTAACGTGATCATGAATCATAAATGATGTTAAAACTTAGAGCCTTAAATTCGAGAGAAAATGAATACATAGGTATGCAAAATCATATTTTTGCGCTACGTTAAGATAACACATATGTCCGTGAAGAACTCGGTAATAGTTTGAACTCGTTGAATTAAGATATCAGAGTGCGTAATGAAAGCAGTGACTGCAGTTTTTGCTGTCTTGGGTAGTGTAAAAGCTTATAGGAAATGGTTATCCATATTTGTGTTTGTAGAGTGCAAGTCGTGTGAGACCAAAGCTTAGTACTTTCGTACATCATGGGCTTGAAATTAAGCTCATTATTATTAAGTAGATGATGCAGATAACATAGTCTTTGCTATACTGTCAGTATAATGCAATGGAAGTAAGTCATTGTTCGTGAAGTTCTGGAACAGTTAGAGCCAAGTGATTGCCTGATAGAGTTTAATTTTAGCATTACCATTTAAAATTTAATTGTTGCGTTCGAGTATTTGTTGGAATGAATTAGGTAAGAAGGTTAGATGTAGCTCAGCTACTATGTGACAGTTATTAGAGTTATGCAGCAGAAGCATAGTGCCTAAATGTTATAGGTAATATGAAACCCGATATCAATTTCGAGGATGAAATTTGTATAAGGTAGGGAGAATTTAATATCCAGTACTTTTCGAGCAGTTTAAAATAACTATATGTGCTATGAAAAATAAATGGACGATAATTATGAGCACTGCTCGAGCATTAGTAGAGCATGAAAGCTTAAATGATTTTGGGTTTAAAATGTAATTTTGAAAACTTTTGGGGCCATTTTGTAAATATGAAAAACTTTTAGGGCCATTTTGTAAATATGAAATACTTTGGGGCTATTTTGCAATTTTTGAAAGTTAGGCACTATGTGTCAAATTTTAGAGATGATCATAACGTGAGGCCACCTCCTATTTAAATTGTTGGTGACTAATCAGATTAAATTATAAACTAATAGTTTCTTATATTTTAGGAAATTAAAAGAACAGAAAGTAGAAATAAATTCAAAAAGAAAAAAAAAAGAAAAGAACCAGAAACAGAAAACAGTAACAGAAGAAACAAAAAACGACAATATAGAGGAGAAGAGGCAGAAAATAGAGCTTCAGGATAAGTGTGTGTGTGTGGGGGGGGGGGGGGGAGAAGTAACTTGCAAGGGTAATTCCCCTATTATTTTTCAGTGTTTGATTTCACCGTGCAAAGTTTAGTGTGTTAAAATTATGATTATATGTGTTTGAGATGCTGCGTATGTGTGGATGCACACTGCTTCTATGGCAGCAGTGGTGTTGGGATTGTAAGTAGGTTGATGGTATAAGAGCGTGTAATTGTGTTTAGAGGTTGGGGAGAAGGGTAGCAAGTAGGAGTTGGTGTATGTTTCAGTGTGTAACAGTGTATTTTCAGTGTATATTTGGGTGTGTTTCCAGGTTATGTGGGGTA
Source organism: Escallonia rubra (assembly GCA_033065855.1). Classification (NCBI taxonomy): domain Eukaryota; kingdom Viridiplantae; phylum Streptophyta; class Magnoliopsida; order Escalloniales; family Escalloniaceae; genus Escallonia; species Escallonia rubra. The sequence continues at coordinate 64,991 of JAVXUO010000612.1, forward strand.
ATAATGTGTGTATATGGTGTTAGTGTGTAGGTATGAGTATATTGGTTGAGGTTGCGTGTGTTTGCAATATTTTTGAGTGTGTGTGAGTGTGTTCGAGCAGTGGGTGTTGTGTGTGTTGAGTGAGTGAGAGAGAGAGATAAAAAGTGCGTGTTTGTGTGTTTTAGGGGTGTTAGAGTGTGTGTTAGGTTTGAGTTTGTGTGTTTATATGTGAATTTTGTGCATGTGTATATGAGTGTTTCGGCAAGGAATGGCAGAAGTGAGGAAGAGAAAGTGTGTGCTAAAGGTGTGTTTTAATTTTGAACAATAGTGTAATTGTCACTAAAGATAGGGATTTTTAGGTAATTGTTTTCCAATTTTTTAAGGATGCCTAGAAATTTAATTGGATAAAATGCAAAAAAGTGACCCCAAATATTTTTACGAGATGTACTCTGTGGAAAAATTTGAGAATTTTCGGTGACCTTGAACGATGCTACATTAGGGTATCAATTGAAGGAAATTCTCGAATTATTTAATATACCAAATCATGTCATTTTAATCTAAAAAATTTTGGGGAACCTTATATTACTGTGATGTTTCATTTTCTAAATATTCATGGCATTCTAAAGTCCATAGCTATTTTTAGTGGAATCAACTTTTGAGCACCCGGTCCGGACACCGGATCCGAATTTTTAGGCGAAAATTTCCTGAGAAACTTTTTAGCCCAAAAAATAACTTCAGGATACTTAAAATAGTATTTGATGTGTTTTTAATATTTTTTTCGGTGCCAGGAATCCCTAGGGGGTATTTTGGTAATTTGTCGCATAGAGGGGGTATTTTGGCAATTTTACTTAAAAAGGTATTTTTGGGGAAATTCACATAGGGTAAGGATATTTTGGTGATTTCACTAACGAAAAAGATGTTTTGGTAATTTAAGTATGAGAGGGATGGTAAGGGTTTTTATCTCAATCCCAGGTAAGGATTTTTATCCGAACCCTAATTTCGATAACTTGTGTTTGTAAGTATCCTTTTGATTCACTTATGGTTATTGTCAGACAATTAGATATGCTTTGATATCAACATGTTGTTGACAACGAAACCCAATATTGAACTTGAGTCGGTTGTTTGGAAATCTTATCGATGCTCGCCTGTTATTGCATGCTGAGTAAATTCGATAACTGCTTGTATTCTTTCTTCTGACTTCTTATGCCCAAATTCGATACCTATTTGTATTTAATTTGTTTGTGGTTATTTAGAAATTCTTAGTGATGAATTATATTAGCATGCTTAATTTCATTGAAACCTTAATTGATTTTGGTTACTTGAATTCATGGTGATGCTCTATTTTGTTGCATGTCAGGCATTGAATTTCTTGCTGATCACATGGTTGTTGTTTTTTTGTGTTGACCTGGAAATCTGTTCAGTGGGGAGGCGTTATAAGGGGTCTAAACCTGCATAATTATGCAAGGCTAGTTCCTTGATCAATGAAAATGGCTAGTTATTGTACATCATGCATGTGTACTATGTGCTTTGCCTGAATGGCATTGCTTTGCCCAGGATCAATATCTTTTAAATTTGTTTACGTTTTATCCTGCAATGATTGGTTTAAATTGATGTTCAAATGGATGTCTTTTTATCTGATTGAAGGCGATTGAGTTGAAACCCTTCCCCATATTGTGATCAAACTGTTTGTGTTTATCTGAAACCCTTCCACTATTACCCTTGAAGTATCTGTGTTCATTTTGAAACCCTACGAAATATCATTGCATTTTAAAATGATGGCTTTGAAAATGATCTTCAAATGTTCGATTTGAAAATGATTGTTAATGTTTCTTTTGGTGTCTGTCTATGATTGTCTTTGGTCTCTTTTGGTATAGCTTATGACTGACTATGATCGTTTTGGAATTTATCAAACTGTTCATGACTATCAAAATGTTTTGAAACATTATCATCAAATGGATTCTTTTGAATCGCATTGTAATTCTTTCGGTGTTTCCTTGAACGACCTTACTGAGCTTTTAAAAGCTCACCCTTCATTCGATTCCCTTCTGCAGGTAATCAGCTATAGAATGCTCAGAGATGGGTTTAGAGTCTGTGTCAGGTTTCAGGAAGCTCACCATTACTGTATAGTAAGACCCTTGCGTTTGTTGGTACTGTTAACTTATTCTATAGGAACTCGAGTTTGTAAAGAGCCTAAGTTTAATAGTCTAAGTTAAGCAGTTTTGTAATATTGTATTTTGAACAATTTGAGTTGATCTCTAGTTAAATGCTTTGAAGTATCTGTCATTAAATAGGATTTGACCGGTTTGATATGATCTAGTAGGTTAACGCTTCGAAAGTTCTGGGCGACGGGAGATTTTCGGGATGTTATACTTTCTCCCTTATGCGAGACCCCTATGTGTGGGATGTTACACATGCAAACATAAACTTTTTTTTTATAATTTATAAACTAAACCCCAACGTTGTATAATTACATTTAAGCCCCAAAATTACTCTAATCTTTATTAATCTAACACTACTCTTAGATATTGCCAAAGTATATATATACCACCATTCATTTCATTATTTTTCATCTACAAAAATAATTTACATTTTAGCCCCCAAAGTTTCCATCAATACAAAAATTTTCCCAAAACTTTGTGAATTTAGATTTTGACCCAAAAATCATTTTAACATTTTATACTCTACTAATTTCTGAGTGTCGCTCAAAATTATTGCCCTTTTATTTTTTGGACCAACAAATAATTATTTTAGGCAGCTCAAAAAAGTATGGGATGTGACATTAAGAGTGCCATTATAATTAAGACTAAATCCCTATAAACAATGAATCCCAAAATTAGTGTGTGCCTAGTCAACTATTTTCAGAATTAGTACATAGTCAACTATTTTACTATAAGAAATGAATCACTACAAACATACTTAAGTATCAATCAAAATATCCTTCAATGCTCCCCCTCAAGTTGGAGTATGGAGATTGAAAATGCCCTACTTCAAAAGCGAATCATAAAACCGGTCTCGACCAAGTGCTTTGGGTGAAGATATCCTCTAGTATATGCTGAGCAGAGATGCATCAAGGGAGAAGTGTAATATCCCACACTTTTTTCGAGCAGTTTGAAATAATTATCGGTGACTTGCAAAAAAAAAACAAAAAACAAACGAACGATAAACGTGGACAATGCTCAAAGATTAGTAGAAGCTTAAGTTTTGCGGCAAAAATGTAATTTTTAAAACTTTTCGGTCATTTTGTAATTTTAAAAACTTTGAGGGACTATTTTGTAATTTTTGAAATTTGGTATCTAGGTGTCAAATTTTTAGAGAAAATTCTCTCAATTGTTGCCACCTCTTGCTATTTTATTTGGTGACTAATCAAAGTTTATTATAAAATATGAGATTGGAAAACTTTAGGAAATAAAATAAAAGGAAAGAAATTTGGAAAGAAGAAAGAAGAAGTGTAAGAGAGAGAGAGTAATAAAGAAACAGAACAAGATACTGAGAAGAAGAAGAAGGATAGAGGGGCTCGGGCAAACTAAAATTCGAGCAGGAAATCAGAGAATGAAAGACAGAATTGAAGGTATCCTTAAAAGTAACCCTTCCTCTATGATTCTAGTGTGTGATTTCAGCCTATGAGTGTGATTTTTAGGACTGCTCAGTGAGTGTTCAGTGTGTATGGTTGATCACGGGGTAGAGGGCTGTCCATGGTGGTGTGCGAGCATGGGTTTAAGGGAATAATAGTAGTTAATGTCTGTTTCAGTGTATAATCACAGGGATTTTTTGTGTGTGTGTTTTACTATGTGTGCAGAGTGTGTGTGCTCAGTGTGTGTTGTGTGTATTGATAGGTTTAGGTGCTTCGGGCGCGGGTGATATGTGCAGATGTGTGTCTCTGTGTGTATAAGGATGTGTAGTAGTGTGTTAATGTGGGTATTAGACGTGTGTTACAGTGTATTAGATATGGATTATGTGTTTAGAAGAGTGGTAGAGTGTGTGATTGTGAGCTATGTGAGTGTGTGTGTTCATGGTAGGGGATGAAGTGTGTGTGTTTAAAATGAATTAGTGCGTGTTGTAATTGCAAATAGTAACCATGATTGTCACCGCGGAGGGGGGGGGGAGGGGGGTTTGTTGGGGGATTTAGATTAATAGTTTAATATGAATTTTTTATAAATAGTTCGGATGAAAATCTGACAAATTTCAAAACAATAAGCTATTATTTTTACGAGACATACGCTGTGAAATTTTTTGAAATTTACGGTATCCACGAATGACGCTAAATTAGGGTATCGATTAAAAGAAATTCTCGAATTATTTCATATAGCAAATCAGGTAAGGTAAATGTGAACATTTGCATGAAACCTTATATTGCTGAGATGTTTCAGTATCTAAAATTTCATGTCATTCCTAGGTCGATAGGTGTTTTTAACAGAACCGGCTTCTGAGCGCTCGGCCGGGACACTATTTCAGGACTTTCGGGCAATTTTTTTTTTTAAAACACTTTTTAGCCAAAAATGACTCCAGGATACTTAAAATAATGTTTTAAAGAGGTTTGAGATTTTTTCGGTGCCATGAATTTTCAGGGGTATTTTGATAATTTGCCACCCGGAGAGGGTATTTGCTAATCTTACCTATAAAGGGTATTTTTAGGTCAATTCACATGCAATAAGGATATTTTAATAGTTTTACCAACGGGAAGGTTGTTTTGATGATTTAAGTATGAGAGGGGTGTTTTTGGTAATTTTACACATAAGGAGCATTTTTGTAATTTTACATACTCGGTGGGGGTAATTTTGGGAGTATGCGTGAGTTAGTATGGAATTCATAATATCATAGTATATATTGTATACTAATATTTTGATTGTTTCGTTTAGGTTGAAGAAAAAGACTTTCCGGTTAGAATAGATTAGCTTTAGATCTAGGTAACGGTTTATATCTGAACCCCGGGTAAGGACTTTTGTCCGACCCTTATTTTGATAACTCGTACTCATAAGTATTCTTAGATTTACTTATGGCTATTGTCAAACACTGAATTATGCATTGATATCAACATGTTATTGCCAAGAAACCCAAAATTGAACCTGAACCGGTTATTTGGAAATCCTATCCATGTTTGCCTGATATTGCATGTCGAGCAAATTTGATAAATGTTTGTATCCATTCTTCTTAATTGTTGTGCTTGAATTCGATAACTGTTCATATTTGTTCTTGTTATTTGTTTATGGTTGTTCTGGAACTCTATCTGATGAATTGATATCAACATGCTTAATTATCGTTAAAACCTTAATTGTTTCAGTTATTTGAAACAATTATCGTTAATGCTCATTTTATTGCATGTTAACTAGTGAATTTCTTGTTGATTCTATTATTGTTGCTTTCTGTGTTGACCTGAGAATCTGTTCTGTGGGGAGGCGTTATAAGGGATTTGAACCTGCATAATTATGCAGGGATAGTATCTTAATGAGAAGGTCTAGTTATCGTACATCGTGCATGTGTATACTTTTTGTGCATTGCCTATATGGCATTGCTTCTGCCTAGGATTAATGTCTCTAAATCTGTTTACATTGTATCTTATAGTGATTATTTTAGAAATGACATTCAAATTAATGTCTTGATATCTCACTGAAAACGATTGAGTTGAACTCTTCCTTATATTGTGATCCAACTGTTTGTAAATATCTGAAACCTTTTCCATGTTGTCTTTGAAATATCAGTGTTCATTTTGAAATCCTTTGGAAAATCATCATTGTATTTTAAAGTGATGACTTTGAAAATGATCTTCAAGTGATCGTTTTGGTATTTGGTTATAATTGTTAATATTTGTTTTGAAAGTTGGGATGATTGTTAATGTTTGCTTGGTGTCTATCTATGATTGTCTTTGGTCGTTTTTGGTATATGCTTATGTTAGATTATGATCGTTTGGAAATTATCAAACTGTTCATGATTGTTGAAAAGTTTTGAGAAATGATCCTCGGATGAACTCTTGAGTCGTTTTATAATTGTTTCAGTTGTTCTTTGAACGACCTTACCAAGTTCTCAAAAGCTCACCCTTCGTTTGATTTTCTTTTGTAGATAATGATCAACTGTAGAATGCTCGGGAATGGGTTTAGAGTCTGTGTGAGATTCCGGTGAGCCTATCAGTATTATGTAGTGAGACCCCTGCGTGGGTCGGTACTGTTTACTCGTTCTATAGGAAATTGTTTAAACTAAAACTATCAAAATTTAGGTTCTTTACAGAACGACAAGCTAATAGTGTTAATCCATGCAGGGGGTCCCATCACTGAAAATAGTGGTCGGACTCCAGATTTCACACAGCGTCTAACCCATCCCCGAGCAATCTATAGTTGATCATAGCCTGCAGAAGGGAATCAAACAAAGTGTGAGCTTTTGAGAGCTCAGTAAAGTCGTTCAAGGACAACTAAACGAATCATAAAACGACTCAAAAGTCCATTCAATGATAATTTTTCAAACATTTCAAACAATCATAAGTAGGTTGATGATTTTCTAAAACGATCGTAAGCAATCATAAAAAGATACCAAACGATCATAAAAAATTGTAAACAGTTACCAAAAAGGATTATAAACAGTCAGAAATAGATACCAAAACAATCGTAGATAGATACAAAAACGATCATTCGAAGATCATTTCGAAATCCATCATTTTAAGATACATCGATGATTATTCAACGAATTTCAAAACAAGTTCAAAGATAATCTAGGGAGGGGTTTCAAACAAGCACAAACAGTTTGAGACAATAATTTTCAAAATAACCGTTTTAAATACTGACTGTGGCTTAGCAACCTGAACAATTGGTAAACAAATTCAATATCCATTTTACACATCACACATAATACTTCAGCGCCTTGTTTCCGTTATCCTTAAACGGATCCACCAAAGTTAGTTGTATCAAAATAAAAACATATCATTCTCGTAGACATATCACTTGAACATTATCATTTATCGAAATTATTTAAGTCACGTCACACAAAACGTATTTCAAAATCAAGATATTTCTCTATGTTTGAGACAAGCATTTTTTACAGGATCAACAAGATCCAATTCGAGGGCAATTTTCCCAAAGATTACAAAACGGTCACAAGTAGTTTGGTAACAATATGGGTAAGGGTTTCAGATAACCACAAATAGTTTGATCATAATATGGGAAATAGTTTCAACTCAATATCCTTCAATCAGACATCAAGACATTCATTTCCGTTTGTTTTCAAAACAATCATTGTAAGATACAACGTAAATAAATTCATAAGATATTGACCATGGGTATAGGCAATGCCACTTAGGCAATGCTCATAGAGTACACATGCATGATGTACAATAACTAGCCATTTCCATCAATCAAGGAACTAGCCCTGCGTAATTACGCAGGTTCAGACCATCCTTATAACGCCCCTCTTAGAACTGACGCCCAGCTGAACACTGAAGACAACAATCATACAATCAACAATAAATTCAATGTTTGACATGCAATAAAATTGAGCATCAACATGAACTCAAATAACCAATATCAATTAGGATTGCAATGACAGTAAAACATGCTAATATCAATTCATCACTCAGAATTCAAGAATAACCACAAACAAATAGCAAGAACAAATATGAAAAGTTATCCATGTAGGCAAAATAATTCAGATGAAAGAAAGGAAACAATTATCGAATTTGCTCAGCATGCAGTAACGTGCGAGTATCGATAAGATTTCCAAGTAACCGACTCGTGTTCAACATTGGGGTTCTCTTGGCAATAACATGTTGATATCCATGCATATCTCATTGTTGGACAATAGTTATAAGCAAACTGAAAGAATACTTACAAACACAAGTTATCGAAATTAGGGTTCGGATGGACATCCTTACCTAGGGTTTAGACGAAAACCCTTACCTGTATCCGAATCTAAATTATCATAACCGGAAAGTCTTTTGCTTTAACCTAAATGAAACAATCAAATGATTAGAATACAGTCTACACTACAATATTATAAAGTCAATACTAACTCACACATATTCCCATAATGAACCCCCTAACCGGGTAGGTAAAATTACCAAAATGCTTCTTGCGTGTAAAATTACCAAAAACACCCTTCATACTTAAATCACCAAAATGTCCTTCTCGTAAATACAATCACTAAAATATCCTTGTCGTATGTGAATTTGCCCAAAATTACGTTTTATAGGTATAATTTCTAAAATACTGCTTTTGGTCGGCAAATTACCAAGACACCCATATTGATTCCCGCACTAAACAAATCTCAAAAATAATATAAAACACGATTTTAAGTATCTTGAAGTTATTTTTTTAGCTAAAAAGCGTCCCACAAAAGTTTCCCCGAAAATTCCGAATCGATGTCTGGATCGAGCGCTCTGAAACCAGTTCTGCTAAAATTAGCTATCAATCTCGAAGTTGTATGATTTTTTCGAAAATGAAACGTATCAGTAATATAAGGTTTTCCTAAACTTTTCAGATTAAAATAACTTGATTTACTATGTTAAATAAATCAAGAATGTTTTTTCATCGATAAATACCCTAATCAAGCATCCTTCGTGGATACAGAAAATCCCCAAAATTTTTGCAGCATATGTCTCGTATAAATATTGGGGGTCTCTATTTGGAACTTTTTCATATTCTGATCCGAATCATTTATAAAAGTTCGTACATAACTACTTAAGAGACACACACACACACTTGTCTTCTTCACTCTGTTGAACACACACAGCTCACAAACACACACTTTACCACACATAACCACATAAATCCATACCTAAACACAGACTAACACTTTACTACACACACGATAACACACATATCATCACAACCCCCTCCCCCCCCTCACACACACAAAAACATACTGCAAACACACACTTCCATCACCTGCACACACACACACACAAAATACACCACAACTGCCAGTTATCTCTTCCCTACACACATATATTATACCTGAACACACACACCCAAAAACACAATCACTGCAGTCACGCACTGAAGCACACACAACGAACACACACTGAACACACATATTTTGGCACACTAACACACTTACCTGCTACCCTTCTCCCCGACGTACAAACACCCACAATTACACACTCTTGCACTATCAAAACCCACACACAATCACAGCACCACTGCTCCCATAACAGCAGTGTGCATCCCACGCATACATAGCACATAACACAATCACTACCCTTGAAAAACACATATACCCACACTAGATTCACAATAAAAATTTGATGCCAAGGAAAGTGGGTTCGTACTTACGTGGAGGTGCCACAAAGGCTGCAGTCCGTGTCAACTTCCGAATATGCAAAGTGAGAGACAGCAAGGACGGAGTAAGGACTGAGAGCAAGGCTTCCCAGATAGGCCGTGAGGAATGGCAGTGCTGCGAAGGCAAAGCTAAGACGAACAGGGCCGGCAGTCAATAGTCCAAGTCAGGGTCCGAGTCGGGGTCCAATGTTACGGTCCAAAGTAATGTCCAATTTGTCTTTCTCTCACTAGAATCCAAGAGCTCCCAAATTCTAGAGTGAGAAAGTAATTTTTGTGAGAATGAAGAAGAAGTCCTTTTTTGAGTTGTAAAGTTCTATTTATAGGAAACAGTGTGCTTATGTCATAAAGTGCCACATGTCGTCCCCTGGGAGTGACACGTCACCAGGGGGTCCCAAAATACCGGTTCTCCGTTGGACTGTCGGTTCCCAAATTTACGTTGCCTGCCTCGCACAGCGTCGCTTTACCTGTCTGAGAAGACTGACCATACCATGACGGCATGATCAGAGTAAACCCGTTGCCCCAGCCACAATCCAAGCCCTTACTGAATCCCACGAGGTGCGTCAAGAGACGCGCAGAGAACATGACAGTGGTGAGGGTTACCCCTGTAGCCAACTGCCAGGCGGGCTAGGCGCGATGCCCTCCAAGGACCTGCTCCCATCCCGGAGTGACCCGGGGGTCAATTGCCCTGGTGGTGTCGACGATCAATGGTAACATGAGCGGACATGGTCGCAGCACAGTGCTCTGAGTCCGTGGCAAGGGGTCCTTGTGCCAGAGCCCCTGTGACTGTGACGGCGATGGCTATGAGGTTGTGAGCCCATCTCGGTACGAGGGCCGAAGCCCCCCCCTTGATTGAGACGGCGATGCCTATGAGGTTGTGAGCCCATCCCGGTACGAGGGCCAAAGCCCCCCCCCCCCTTTGATTGAGACGACGATGGCTATAAAGTTCTGAGCCCATCCCGGTACGAGGGCCGAAGCCCCCCCCCCTTTGATTGAGACGGCGATGGCTATAAGGTTGTGAGCCCATCCCGGTACGAGGGCCGAAGCCCCCCCCTTTGATTGAGACGGCGATGGCTATAAGGTTGTGAGCCCATCCCGGTAGCATGCAACATGATTGTGGCGCATGGGCGCGGTGCCTATAGCACGAGACAATACCTGGTGCCGGGGGTACATGTTACGAAAGTGGCGCGGCGACGATCGTCGCGAAACAGTATTTGGTGCCGGGGCACGTATCATGAGAATGGCGCAAGGGCGCGGCGACGAACGTCGCGGAGCAATATTTGGTGCCGGGGCACCTATCATGAGAATGGCGCAAGGGCGGCGACGAACGTCGCGGAGCAATATTTGGTGCCGGGGCACCTATCATGAGAATGGCGCAAGGGCGCGGCGACGAACGTCGCGGAGCAATATTTGGTGCCGGGGCACCTATCATGAGAATGGCGCAAGGGCGCGGCGACGAACGTCGCGGAGCAATATTTGGTGCGGGGGCACCTATCATGAGAATGGCGCAAGGGCGCGGCGATGAACGTCGCGGAGCAATATTTGGTGCGGGGGCACCTATCATGAGAATGGCGCAAGGGCGCGGGTCGGGTGTCTTGAAGACAGGATGTGAGCTAAGTGTACCTGTCATAACAAGATAATGAATACAACATGTAGTAGTGACAAAGTTGGGGAGTGATGGTAGGCGGTTGCCAATGACGGGTTGTTCGTTGGTGGCGTGCGACTTTGGGTGACGGGCATCGCGGGAGCGGTTCGTGATCATGGGCGTCGGACGACAGACGTCACAGAGTTGATGTATGAACGTCCGTAAACATCGCGGAGGTGCAAAGACTCGAGAAAATAAGTATGCGGGAAAGGGGTGAACCACCGGGGGAAAGTGGCCAAGGCCAAGCCCCCCAGGAGGCCGAGGCCGACCCCTATGGCCTGGGGAAGGCCAAGGCCGACCCCCTGGGGTTGGCCAAGGCCAAATGGCCAACTCTCATGAAAGAGCCCAGGGCCACTTCCCCCCTCTTGGTGAACTTCGGGCGCGCCGACGGTAGGTGTTTTGATGGGCAAATACAAATCTGAAAATTGCATCATGACGAGCGTGTCGACGTGAACCGTACCTACATGATTAACGAGATGCCAAAGTCACGTGCAAAGTGTACGAAGTGAAAAAAGTGCGAAAAGGGGTTTGCGCGGAGGGGTGAATCACCGGGGGAAAATGGACAAGGCCAAGCCCTCCAGGAGGCCGAGGCCGACCCCCTGGGGTTGGCCAAGGCCATTTAGCCATCTTCCATTTTCGGAGCCCAAGGCCACTTCTCCTTTTGCGAACTTCGGGCACGCCGTCGGTAGGTGTTTTGAGAAGTAATGACGAATCCAGAAGTTGCGTTATGACGAGCGCGTTGCCAAGAATCATACCCACATAGCGATTAAGGTGCCAAGGTTACGTACGAAGCATACAAGGGGAAAGAAGTACGAAAAAAGGGGTATGCGGGAAAGGGGTGAACCACCGGGGAAAGTGGCCAAGGTCAAGCCCCCCAGGAGGCCGAGGCCGACCCCTACGGCCTGGGGAAGGCTGAGGCCGACCCCCTGAGGTTGGCCAAGGCCATTTGCCCCTTGACCCCGTTTCTCCAAATGTGTCGTCGACTGATGTTTTTGATGAAAAAGCGTTCGGATGGTCTCGGCATTTACGAACGTGCTAGTGTTAGTGACGTCGACGCAAAAATAAGATGTCTAAGTCGCGCACGAAGCGCGGCGGAACGAGAAAAAACACGTCTCTCAAGCGCACGGGCGCTGACCGGTTTGATGCGTTGGAAAATTGACCGTTGACAATGTTGACGTGTTCGCGTGAAATGGGACCCCTATTGGGCCCTTGAGTACGACCAGAATAGGTTGGGAACATAAGCCCCCTACGTGTGGTGTGCGCGGAGGGGCAACCCGAGTGGGCGCCGCACGCATAAGCGATAGGAGTTGAAAAAAATGCCGGCGTCGAATTTTGAGGAACGGGCGCTATAGTATAGTAAAACGTGAGGGAAGGGAAATTTTCTTGGAATTTTTTATTTTTTATTTTTGATTTTGATTTTGATTTTTTTTTTTGTGAAAATAAATTGGTAACGAGGACAGCGTAATGGCGAACTCGAGAAAAAAACGAGATGGTGTGAACAAAATGTGACATGCGTGTCCGTTGGCGTTAGCGTGGAAAAAGAAATAGCACTAAATTTTTTTTATTATTCGAAAGTTGGGTTGCGCGAAGATTTTTGATAGCGGCGTTAAATTATGAACGTGAAATAATGATGTTGTTTCGCCAAAATAAAAACGCGTTAGAAAAAGTCGGCGTTAAGAAGTGGAACGCTAAAAGAGTTGTTGGGGATTTTGGGGGGAAACTTGGAATTTGAATTGATGTGATGGATTTGGGGGGGAAAGTTAGGTGGGAAGTCTTTAACTTTCAAGACTTTGGAGGGGGGAAGAAAGACTTAACCAAAAAAGTGGAAAGAGAGAACAGAAAGCAAAGAGAGGGAGAGGAAGAAGAAGAAGGAAAGCTTGGAGACCCACATGGTGATGTTGAGGACTTGACAAGAGGCTAGGAGGATGCAACAAGGGAGATGAGGTGGAGCACAAAATTGGGAGAGGCCATGGCCGAACCTCGGCGGCGGCCGAGGCACACCAAGGGGCCGAGGCCGACCATGGCGCGGTGGGTAAGCGTGTTGAAGGGGGCGGCCGAGTGGGAGGCTTGGAGGGTGTGGAAGGGGGCGGCCGAGTGGGGGGCTTGGAGGGTGTGGAAGGGGGCAGCCGACTGGTAGGCGTGGATGGTGTGGGAGGGGGCGGCCGAGTGGGGGCTTAGAGGGTGTGGGAGGGGGAAAAAGGGAAGTGGGGATGTGGGGAATGCCAAGGTCGGCCGAGGCTTCGCCGGGGCCAAGGCCGAGGCGTTGCCAAGGCCGAGGCCGCCTGGCGTGGCGCAGGTGGGCAGCGGCGAGGGGGAAGGGGGAGGGGGAAAGGGAGAAGGGAGGGGAAGAAAGGGAGGAGAGAAGGAGAAGAAGGGATGAAGAAAGGGAGAGGAAAAGGGAGGAAGAAAGGGAAGAAAGGAGAAATAAGAGGGAAGAAAAGGAGAGAAGAGGAAAATGCAAAGGGAAAGGGAAGGCGGTCGATGCCGGGCAGACCATGCACGACTTGGATGCTCTTGGCGTGATGGGTGATGATGGAGGAGCCCAAAAAAAGTCGAGGAAAAAACAAAGTGTGCGGCGCCGCGGCGGGGCGAGTGGGCATTCACAGTTGCTGCGGGACGTCATGACTGATGACGACAAGGACGTATCGGTGCCGACTGATGCATCGGGTGTGCCCTTGGGTTTTTTTGATGGTGGAGTGAGGAGATTTGATCAGACTCCAAGTCAGAGCGACGTGTTACTGACCGCGAAGAGGGCGGTGCCCGGGTGCCCGGGTGCCCACCCGAGGGGTTATGGAGGGAGTTTGCGCGACGAGTGCCTGCTAAGGTGTTTGTGGTGTCTTGGAGCTCTGCATCGATGGGTGATGGTCCTATGGTCCCTTCTCCGTATGTCCGTGCGCCGAGCTTCGATGTTGCTCCCGTGATGTCGCTGCGATATGTACCGGGTTTGTTGGCTAAGCGAGAGGACATTCCGTGGTCACCTGTCATGTTTAAGGGCCACAATGTCATGCCGGCCGGTTGGGGCTTCTGGTGCACGTACATGTTGGGGTGCGAGGTTTGGAGAGACAGGTTGGAGGCGCTTGGGCTAGTAGCGGCAGTGGAGGCGACGTACAAGAGTGCTGATCCTGTGAGGGACATTAGCGGCCTCACACTTTTACTTTCGAGGTGGAGCTCACAGACGCACACCTTCATTACGGAGTTCGGGGAGATTGGTTCGACGCTTCTAGATGTCATAACATTGACCGGCCTACTGATGCACGGGGCAGAGGATGCCCGCGTACCGAAGTTGACAGCGGAGGAGCGCCTGACTGTCAAGGTGTTGCTTGTTTTTCTGTCGGATACGAAGCTCAACCGCAAAGGCACGTATAGTCGGTGGATTCAGCACTTCTATGGCACAGTGGTCATGCGGCCCGGGCAGAGGGTGATGTCGGACGATGACTTCCATATGGGTCCTTTTTACAGTGATGAGAGATACGAGCTAGCGGCCTTCCTTGCCATGTTTCTTTCGAGGTACGCCGTTGTGTTATGCTTATCATTGCATTACTCGTATGCTGCATATCTATTGCTTTGTACATGTAGTGTGTCCATTGTTATACTTAGAGAATAAGATTCATGCTTAAGAACAAAGATAAGTAATGTAGTATGCTGCCATGTGTTGTACCGCATATTTTTCTAGAGTGGGTGGTCATGATGGGCATCCCATTTTCTGTACGTATAGGTTTGTGTTTGAGGGGACACCCGAGGATGGTGTTTCTCAGAAGGTCTTCCCATTGGTGGTGTGGATGGCGTCAGGCAACCGCATTGGTTTGGCACCGATATACTTAGGCACTTTGTATTCGCGTCTAGACCAGTTTTTGAATGACATGCAGAGATCGTATGGGCGGTATCAGGTGTCGACCTACGTCGATTGGATGTTCTTGCAGAGGTATCTATTCGAGTGCTACGTAGACTACAGGCCTTCGGGATGCCCGAAAGTACATCCCTCGCCGATGAAGGGAACAGTGACGTGTCCGGGGAAATCCATGGTAGTATCGAAGTGGTACGCGGGAGGACGGGTTTATGCTTGGGTTGGCGTCAAGAGGCCTTCATGTGAGTTATCACAGGTGTTCGATGTGCGAGACGCGTGCCTTAGTTGTCTGTACGTCAACATGGATTCTTCATACGGGACTCCTCCCTGGATGCATTTGCGGGATATCAGTTCACGGTTGCAAAACAGAGCAAACTTGACAGAGCTTGAGATATCCTTGCTAGTGGCCTTCTTCCCCGGGTGGCTTCCGGTGTTGACCGATGATGGCGGGAAGTCTGCCGTCAGCCGGTGTTATGTTGCACGCTATAGCCCAGACCGCTTAGCTTTGTCCTTTGGTTATGATCTGGAGCCCCCTTGTGGTTATGCCCAACCTTGGAGCGTTGACACGGCCTTCCGGTATACCATGCTAGGGAAGGCGCGTTCGTGGCCGGCACCGACGGACGAATGGAGGAGACCTGGTTTGTTGGCCACCGGAGTGGTCACAGTTGGGTATGCCCGTTGGTGGGAGGGAGTGCGGACTACGTGGTCTGAGTGGTTAGCGCAGGGGCCATCCGATAGGCCGCTGGTTGATGTCTTCATTGGTGACAGGGGGTTGGGACTGGTGGCACTGCAGGTGGCGAAGCAGTCTGGCATGACTGCATTGGTCACCGGTGTTTCAGAGTATGGTGCGGGGAGAGACCGTCATGGAGACACAAGACGCCGAGGTGGTGGTGGGAAAGGTGTTGCCGTGCGCGAGCCAGCGCCAGCCCACGTGCCGAGAGTACCGGGTGCCGGCAAGGGTCCCCTTTCGTCAGGGAGAGTGGGGATGATGGAGAGCGCGCAGCGTGGTGGCGGTGGTCCTTCAGCAGGCGGCGGCCATAGGCCGAAGAGGCCGCATGTGGCATTGGATTATTCTGATTCTGAGGTTAGTGTTAACATTTTTTTTTTCATAGTTTCCGATCATTGTGTTACTCATGTGCTAAGTCTCTCTAAAATTATTTTTTTGTTTTGGTCAGGAGCTCAGAGATGACATAGATGCAGAGTCGTCTGAGACCACGGAGGATGCCGAGGTTGCCTTTGATGATGGGGAGGATATGGATGCCGAGGTTGGCTTTGATGGTGGTGAGGACATGGATGCCGAGGCTGGCTTTGACGCTGGCGAGGACATGGATGCCGAGGTGCCTAGGGAGACAGATGCGAAAACCATTGTGGATGCTGGGGTTGTGGATACCGAGGTTGTCGCTGAGGTAGAGGAGGGAGTGGTCGAGGCAGTCGACGAGGTAGAGCAGATGAATGCCGAGACTGCCAGCGCGGTTGGTTCCATGGACAGGGGGGCAGTCGAGAAGGTAGGGGCAGCAGAGAAGGCGGCGGCCTACCTCGTGGAACCGAATCGTCATTCTAGTCTATTGTGTCCCGGTCGAAGCAGTTGAGTCTCCATTCGGTGGCCAGATGGGTGGCTCCCACTTGTTCGAGGGGTCTGACTGGTGGGCGGCTAGGGAGCCTGACGCTCCGTCCGGCGTTCATCATGTTTTCGCTGCTACACATATGCCTACTGCAGATCAGTCCCCGCAGCCTGAGGCACCTGTTCCATGGACAGCGGAACCTGTTCCAGAGGCATTGTCAGGTTCGGTAGAGGATGCTGGGGATACTTTGTTAGGGATGCTTTCATGGGCAGTGGATGCACAGTCGGCAGGTGTAGGACGTCGCAGGGGCTGGTGACGCCCGTGGTAGATTCTTCAGTCGTACAGGTGGACATGATCTCGTGGGCGGGCATCGGAGTTGTCTGATTCGGTAGTCCATGCGGTCTGGAGATGGTTAGGGAAGACAGCCCCAGACATTTGCTGACATTGCCCTGATGCGTGGTGCAGCATCTCAAGGCGATGTATGCGGCCTTTGTGGAGTGGCTACCGACACTTGGTGCAGTGTCAGCCTCAAGTTGGACTCCGACAATCATATCACAGTACCTCTCAGAGCTTACGCCCTTCGCGGCGTTTGGCTTCCAGTTGGACTGGCTGGCGACTACATCAGAGCGAGAGGGTAGTGCTGAGGCGGTGGCTGGACTGACCTGATAGGAGCTCAGGAGGTTGCGTTGTAGGGTTGTAGACGTGTGCTTGATGCCGAGGTGACAGACGTGACCCGGAGGTGACAGGGCTGCGCGCCCAACTTAGGGAGGCAGAGGCTCGACAGATAGAGATAGAGAGTCCACGAGCTGATTGGGGTGGCAGATGGTCTGACTTACAGGCAGCGACGGGCATTGGAGACGTATACTTCCGATTCTATTGGTTCATTATTTGCTCCTTTACGTTAGATGTGATTTTCTTTTCATTTTGCTAGTAGTCATTGGTCCGTAGTGGCCTGCAAACCTGTGACCTGTATACATTTTGTTGATATTGATATAGCAGTCATATGGTTATTTTGTACCTGTGTTTGTTGTGAGGTGATGCTTAGCTTTTGATGTGCTTGTATATCTTGCATGTGGTGTCCTCTCATTGTGGTTCCCCCTTCCCCGCCCATAGCAAGCGACTTAGTGAATGATGTGTAAATGAAAGAGTGCATATAGTTGAGGCTAGTGAATGATCTTTGCATTGATAGTATTTGGGCCAAAATGCCATTACATGAATAAAGCAAGAACTTGTAATAAACAACAAAAGTTACAAGTCATGAACATGTGTGCATATACAAAAAATGTTGTGTGTAAATGTTCTAAGCTTTGGGCGGGTAGGGCTCGGGGAACACTCTGCTGCTGGTCATGCATAATACTTCTTCAAATAGCGGCCGTTGATAGGTGTCGCGATTTGTCCATCTTCCGTGTTGAACAAGAGGTAGGAGCCATTGTCTCTGGCTTCATGCACTTGAAGTGGTCCTTCCCAATTCGGTGTGAACTTGGGGGCTGACATGTTGGCGCGTACATGTTTGGCGGCTTGAAGAACAAGGTCGCCCTCGACGAATGTTCGTTGCTTCACAGTCTTTCCATATGCCTTGGTGAGTTGTTCGTGGTATTTCTTCATACGGCGCAAGGCATTGGCTCTCTTTTCATCAAGTCCTTCAAGGGTGGTCATTCTAGTTTCTTCTTCCCCAAGCCCACTGCTTTGGAAAAGTCTGGCTGATGCGACCGTAATCTCGGCTGGTACGACACACTCGTCCCCGTAGACAAGGGAAAAGGGTGTGGTCTTTGTTGCTGTATGCTTGGAGGTTCTGTAAGCCCAAAGTGCGAGGCTTAGCTTGTCGGACCATGAACCACCGACATCATGGACCATTCGTGATAATACCCGCAGTAGAGTCTTGTTAGAAGCTTCGGCTTGACCATTCCCTTGTGGGTAGTAAGGAGTGGATGTAGCGTGGTTGATGTTGTATCCTTCCATGAAAGCTCGGACATCCCTGTTGATGAATGGCGTGCCATTGTCAGATATGATACACCGGGGGATACCAAAGCGACAGACGATGTGGTCACGCAAGAAGTTGGCGATGACGCCTCCCGTGGCTCGTCGTAGAGGTATGGCTTCGACCCACTTTGTGAAACGTTCCGTTGCGACCATGATCCAAGTGTGACCCCGTGATGTTGGGAGGATAGGGCCTATGAGGTCGAGAGCCCAGGAGTGAAATGGCCAAGGGGACAAGATCATGCGGAGGTCGGACACTGGCGTGTGCATTCTGTCGGCGTGTCTCTGACAAGGTCTGGCAGTGTCGGACATGAGAGATCGCGTCAGATTCCATAGTTGGCCAGTAGTATCCCATCCTTAGCAACTCTGCATACAACTTCTGAGAACCTTGATGCTCACCACAATCACCATTGTGCACTTCGTTAATCACCTCGACTGCTTGGGCACCCTGCAGGCATCGCAGGGTGCGTCCAAAATCCCTTGCG
Source organism: Escallonia rubra (assembly GCA_033065855.1). Taxonomy (NCBI): domain Eukaryota; kingdom Viridiplantae; phylum Streptophyta; class Magnoliopsida; order Escalloniales; family Escalloniaceae; genus Escallonia; species Escallonia rubra. The sequence continues at coordinate 83,737 of JAVXUO010000612.1, forward strand.
AAACAACTCTCATTCCGTCACGAGATACTTGACCGACTGGCGCTTGATAAATCGTGCCGAGCTGCGGTCAGGCGGTAGAACCCCATGGGATAAGTACTGGATGAAAGGCTGGCGCCAGTCACCTTCGACGTTAATGACAAGAGCTTCCGTATTTTCCGGGGCGTACGAACACTCGGTGCAGTCCCCTTGTATGTCTGAGGCATCCTTGGCCATGGATGGCCAATAGAGGCCCATACGCTGGAGGCGACGGTATAGATGGGGACCGTCGAGGCCGCAACACTTCTGATGGCCGAGCTGTAATTTGTGCTTTGCTTTTTCCGGTGCCAAGCACCTGGCCAGAGTGCCTCCGGGGCATCGTCTGCACAAGACGTCTCCCAACATCAAAAAATCTGCAATGGTAGGTGCGGTAGCAAGATATGGCACCTTAAGTTGGTCGACGATTGGTTGCCTCCAATCGTCTGCAGTAATGTCCTTCGGGACTAGGTTCAATGTTGTGCATGGTTCCGTCCTCTTGATGTTGTTTAGCATTCGCTGCTCACCATCAACCTCCATCTTTGACGCGATCGTGGCCAAGCTGTCTGCATGTCGGTTGTGGCACTTGTTATGATGTTCGTCCTGGATATGGCCAAATCTTCTTTCCAAGTATTGCACCAAGGCACGATAAGGTGCCAAGGCTGGCTCCTTGACTGCGAACTCCTCGTCGGCCTGCTTCATGATCAAGTTCGAGTCTCCTTTCACGCACAATGCCTTAGCCTCCATACTGGTAGCCAGCATGAGGCCAATGACAAGTGCCTCATACTCAGCTTC
>JAVXUO010000447.1:0-84793 GCA_033065855.1 Escallonia rubra
ATTGATTTGTGTGGCACATGGCTACAAGCATTTAACTTGAAATTTATCAACTACGGCTGTTAGTTTAAGTAGTTCATTTTTACATCTCAGTGGAGCTGACTCGTTTGGTTTAGAGGTAGTTTTTTTTATTGACCGTTGAATGCTATATTTACTTGTATTCACTATCAAAGATTTGCCTACAGCAACTGTTTGATTATGCTTGATCTTTTGACCCATTTTCTTATGCTTCTGCTCTTTGCTTGCTTTTGACAGCCGTGTATGTGGGAACTCGCACGGAATGATCAGGAAGTATGGGCTTATGTGTTGCAGGCAATGCTTCCACAGCAACGCCAAGCAGATTGGATTTATTAAGGTTGGTGTTCTCTTTGGTGGTAATGTTTTATGTAGCTTCGATTATCTTAAGACATATCTGATGGGGATTGCTTTTTGAATTGGTGAAAAAGGCTAGTAAGGATATTGGTCACTCTTAGTGAAAAATTCAGGCCTATCATAGGTGCTAGTAGCTTGTGAACTTAGTTAAAATATGGTAAACAATAGGACATGCGCGAGCATTAACATAGCATGGAACCTAGCGTGAGCCTTTGAATACTTATTTTCTTGGCTGTCGGTCTTTTGAGGTCTCACTGTTTCTGAGAGTACAGTGACGCTGTTGACAGCCATGTATTGTCCAAGGTCATTATAGTTCCTTTGCTTTGATCTTTGTCAGGTTTGCCTACCCATGCTAACCGAAGTCGTTGACTCCCTCATATTTTGTACACCTCCCATTATCTTGGCTTAATAGCGCCTTTGTTTATGGGCTGATCCTACGATAGCTCATCTCGAGTTACTTACCAACCAGCTTCAAACATTGGATTTTCCATCAGACATTACCTTCCTTCCTAGAATTGACAGAATCTGTGCCTGTGTTCTACCGAATAGGTTCAGGTGGAAAAACTAGTGGCATGGCTCCCTTCTTGCCTGTTTCTTATTGCTTATCCAAGTAAATTAAACGATGGGTTCAGTGCCCAACTTTGGCTTTTAAAATGCCTAACGCATTGTTGTCCATCCGCATTTTGTATCTTTCTAACTTGATTGTGTTGGTTTAGATTAAAATGTTGGCTGTGCGCTTTTTATTGTTTCACTTTCTGCACTTTTAAGTCCTTTTTATAAGTGCTCAGAGTGTCCTTCATCCACGTTTTTGAATGTATTACAGTATCGCTGAGGTGCGGCTTTGAAGAACTTGTGGAGTTCTGGCGATGCTTGTCTTCGGAATGCTTCTTAGAACGAGCAGTTATTTGTCATCTAGTTTCCTTTGTCAAAGGCATAATGTTGAACTATAAAGAGTTTATTTGTTTTTGACTTGCAATTCGTACTCTGTTATCAGATTTGACCTTCTCTTAAATTTTGATGGTCGGAGTGGCTTGATATTTTTTTGTTGCTTTGATGTTACCTACTATGTGAAGTTGGGCAGGAAGGGAGAATTATTTCCAAATTTTCTCTTAAGGGGGTTAAATTCCGAACACTGTTGATCACCATATAATAGAAGACTAGAATGGAGGATGATTATGTCTACTTTTATGCTTCTATTAAACTACAAATACAAACGTTATAAAGAGTTTATTTTTATTTTCTTTTATGCTTGTATTTTCTTCCTTCCTGAAAAAAAAAAAAGAGCAAATATTCTTTCTTTGGGGGTATGATTATGTTTTATGTTTCTAGGAAGAAAAGAAAGTTCTTATTGTTTCGTGGTTTCTAGGAGACAATTCTGTTTCTTTTCTTGAAAAATATAAAAGAAATATATTTCATCGGATTAGAGGCTCTGTTTGGTAACCATAATTTTTTCAGTTTTTTTTTTTCAGTTTTAATAACCTTTTCAGTTTTGTTTACGGGAGAAAATAAAAGCGTTAGACATACATTTTTTTATAATTTTTTTTCTTTTAGTTTTTAAAACATGACTGTTTTTTAAAAAAGAAGTTTTCAGTTTTGATTTTTATTTTGTAATCACCGTCACACTACCACCGTCTCGGCCATTATCATACCCTACCTCATCCATCGCAAACCACTACTAAAGAAAAATTTTAAAATAAAAATTGGATAATCAAACACTTACTTGTTTTTATAATATATATATATATGTATTAAATTCGTTTTTATTTTTGTTTTTTTGGAAACAAAAAATTAAAACTGAAAGTGTTACTAAACATTATCAAGTCTGATTTTAGAGATTACAGTGTCAAAGTAAAAAAATAACGTGAAAAAACAAAAGAGAAATAAACATTGTAGTTGACAGTTCAGAACCCTTGGATTGATAATCAAGTACCGAAGTACAGATTAGAAAGCACACGAACAAACCTTTTACCCTAATACTGGACTACTCCTAATTCTAGACTACTCTAGTGATCTGTATACGCCCTTTAAAATCCAATCATTACCATAAATTAAAACCATGCGGGGCTGGATGCCTCTTGTTTTCCGCTGTGATTCCCTTGATTGTCGAGGATTCTTTCGATTATCCGTCCGGTTTCGGTTGACTTCCTTGGTGTAATTTTGTGTTTCTTGTTTTATATTGTTTTGTTTTTATTTTTAATAGGCGTTGTCCGTAACCTTTAGCCTTCCGCATGTTACTTAGAGTTAGACTAAAGTGTAGGATATGCTCTGCTTTAGTTTAATTATAATTTGTATTGGGTTTATAGGTTTGTTGTTAGTTTCTAACATTTATGATCTTGTATACTTTGAGTCACGGGAATATCGTGACCTATACATGTCGTTGAGCGACTTTGTAACCTTTAATTTTCAATGTTATTCTCTTATTACCAAAAAAAAAAACTAGAGAACGAAGCCATCGCGTACCAGCTTCAAACTGATCGGATCACCCAAACCCATTGCTGCCCATATACCATACCCTCACTTAACCATTCACTATGCGCATCAGGCCTAGATGGCCAGCCACTCAACAACACAAATAGGTTACTTTCCCTAAACACCGTAACACACGACGAATGAGCTCCCAGCACTCAACTCCTAACAATCACGAGGCCACCACACCGAGACCACAAACCACCAAACCAAGTGCAAACAACTAGCAAGGGCACCAAGCTAAGGAGAAGAGGGATAACAAAACCGTAGCTTGAAACTACACCCGTGCTCTTTATCCACCAAACCAAATAACCAAATACATACCATAAACATAAAATGGCACCACACTAGGGGGAAGGAAGCTTGAAACTCTATCGTGAAACTACACCCTTACCTCAAACGTCGCCGCCATGGTCGCTGTCAATGTTGTCGTCTCCGCTGTTCCCTGCACCTCCACCCGCTATTGCTGCCGTCATCCCTCACTTACCACACTCTGAAACACCACCAGGAAGAAGCACCCGACCACCTAACCCACCAGCAATCAGTGCAGCCCGCTCACCACCTCCACCCGAACCACGAACCGAACGAACAAACTACCCTGAGACTCTAGAGATGGGCAGATCTCAAAACTACCTTCCAAGCTTACCACCACTCCATGATCGAATCCAAAAGCTATCTCCAAGCCATCTAATGAGTAATCTGACCAAGGGGAAGACCAAGCAAAACCAACCCTAGAAAGCTAAAGAGGAAGTACAATGCCACCACCGGCCAGTGGAAATTAGCGGCGGCAGCAGAAATGTGAGAACCCCACCCACCCACCCACCCCCTCTTCCCCTTCTCAAAATCACGTTGGTAAATTCGTTTGGTTGAACTCTCAGCTTGTGTTTGGCGTGTGGGTTAATAGACCAGATAGGATATCTAATATCCAGTGCATTCTACATTCTGGCATTTGGACACACTAGTTGCAACCGGATAGTATTCAACGATAGGATTTATCCACCTCTAATGAGATTAGCGAATCAATCTCGCTGATCACATTTGCATGCAAATTAAGATCAGATTATCTACAAATTAGACCCCTCCTGCACTAGATATCTACAGACTGTAACCTTATTAATGTGGACATAGCATAGTTCAATTTATGTGATATCTTAGTTACTTTAGGTTGATAAACTGTTAAAATAGCCATGAAAGCTCTCGTGAAACCCTTAATTTAATCAAATGTTTATAACACTCAGAAAAGGATTACAATAACATGGCAGCGCCAAAAGCAAAAGGGATGCCAGAGTTCAATTGACAATCAAAAACATCACTACAACCTATGATCATGTTGATCCACAGAGCGCCATTTGAACATAAGCCATAAGCCTCCGTACTATGACTTCGCCAAATGCTTCTCTATGAAGCCCTTTATGTCAAATGCTTCATTTCCACTTTTCGTAATGACACCCTGGTCAGAAAGAAACCGTGAGGTTGAAACTCAACTAGTAAGTCCTATGTTCTGTAGAATGGGTGTCTTACGGCCTACGGGGTGCGCCTGTGCGTGGGTTCGTGCGGGATGTGGGTGGGGGGTGTGGGTGTGTGTGTGTGGGTGCGTGTGTGTGGGTGAGAGAGAGAGAGTGAGAGACCTTCTCCGTAATGATACCGCTGATTATATTAGCTGGGGTAACGTCAAAAGCTGGGTTCCAGACACCAATTCCAGAAGCAGCAACTTGTTCACCTAGTCCTCCGCGAGAATGCGATAATTCCTTTGCAGATCGTTCTTCTATAACAATTTCTTGTCCAGAAGACAGTGATAAATCGATGGAAGTCAGGGGTGCAGCCACATAAAATGGAATACCATGATGCATTGCACACAGAGCAAGGCTGTATGTTCCAATCTTGTTGGCAGTATCACCTGCAATTAAGTTCTAACTTTATGTCAAAGATGAATTACAGAGGTAGATATTGAAGCATAAGTTTGAATTATTGAGTTGATTTACCATTAGCAGCCACCCGATCAGCGCCAACAACAACAGCATGCACACGTCCAGCTTTCATTAGAGCCGCTGCTGCCGAATCTGCTATAAGAGTAGCTTGTATGCCATCATGCACCAACTCATAAGCTGTTAATCTGGATCCCTGCAGTTGAGTAGTACTGTGGGAACTCAAACATTCCAAGGTTACATGCACACAATACTACAGGGTGAGCACGGTTCGGATGGTTTGGTTTGGAGGTTGAAACTGGCTCTAAATGGTTGGGTTACGTAAGGTCGGTTTGGACGGTTCTGTTTTTACCCACACGTCCTGACTTTGCCGAGGTGTCCCTGACTCAGTTTGAGTTAAGACAGGTCATTGCATGAATTCTTCGAAACACACCAATGACCCAGAAAAGGTGGAAGGAGTCGACCATATTTGTCCATACTTCTACAAACTCAACTACAATTATAAACAGTTCAATTAACTAGACGAACACAGACAGATTCGATAGTAAAAATTCATGTCCAGAAACTTCAGTTATGGAAACAAGCTTGAAATCTTCTTTCTGAGTGTTTTTACGGCAGCAATATTCAACCTTCCACATACAGTACAGGTCTGTTTATGCATGTCCTCCTTGCACAGAGGCCACAATAACATGCTCAGTAAGTCAGTATCATTGCCAATTAGGCAGATGCCTACTTTTTCTGGTTTAGCATCGCAAAATTCTATGGGCTCAACAGGCTAGTAATTTCATAGCTACCTTTTAAGCTAAAGCGAGCCATCAGATATGTTCTCTCTTTAAGAACTTGTCAACAACTTCATATATTTTGGCAGATGATCACGGGCAAAATTCTGCTTTAATACAATACTCTTATAAAGGAGCCTTAGATCTGGGAAACGAAGAAAGAGAGAGATCTAAAGCAGGTAGAGGAAGCTATGCATGTTTTAAAATGGACACTAAATTGCCTAGACAGCCAGTTTACCCCTTCTCAAAATTACAGCTGCTCAAACAGCTACTTCTCCTAACGATGCTTCATCTGTTCCATAGTATATTTTAAAAAAATGTGTAATGATGCTAATGGAAAAGTCACGAAACAAAAACAAGCCATGTCTTACTTGGTTGAATGGGCGGGTTTCCGTGCAATATGCGCTTTCTAAAACTCCTTCAGCATGAAGTGTCCGGATCACGCCAAGAGCAGTCCCATATCCAGCTGTTGCAAGACTATCAATACAAAAAACATCATTCAGACTCACATTAATGTAATGCTATTATTAAGACAACCATATAGCATAAGATGAGAGAGAGATAAGAGTTGGTACCTGCCAGTGTTGCAATGGGTCAAAATAGAGAGCTTTTGGAATGCTTTCTGCTGGTGCTGCATAAAACTAGCTCCATACGACCCAATTGCTTTATTCGAAGCAACATCATCCTTCAGCATAACTTCAGCAGCTTCGATGTAAGCCTAATAAAAGTAAGTAGTTAGTAGGAATATGAGTAGGCTTCAGCTAGAAGAGAATTGAGGCTATCCTTGTCTTAGATAAACGGTTACTCAGGCTATATCATGTCAAAGACTCATTTTATCACACCAAATTAAGAAACCATTGATTCAATCATCAGAGCAAACAAAGTCGCTACCTGAAAAACGTCACTGGCTTCCGAAGCACTTGCAGCCGCCTTCTTTATGACTTCTTGAAGTTTAGTTGAAGCATCTGAAAGATTAACAGCAGTTGGCCGGCTGCAGAAGCAGGCAACTACAAGCTATATTCTCCAAAGCTCGCAATAAAAGGCAAAATAAATATGCCACTAAAGATAGAGCATGAGCAACACTGAAGTAATCACCTTGAGACTAGATATTCCAGTTTCTTTATGAGGAAAGATGCCGCATCATTCGGTGTCCCGTTAAAAGCCTTAAAGCTAGATGCTTCTACCGCAAGAGAGAGGGCAGCAGCTATAGCTATAGCAGGTGCCCCGCGGACAACCATATCCCTTATTGCACCCCTGAAGCAACGCATGAAAAGAAAAGTGAAGTGAAGTAATAGAAGTTTAATCTAGATGAGTGGACAACAGAATCACAAGTGCGGTAGCACACATTATGTAACAACAACAACAAAAAGAAGGTATCAACAGAAGAAGGGTCAGGTGTGGAGATAGTAGAGAAAACAGGACAGAGGAAAAGATTTCAATCAAGATACCTATTTCACGTGTGATAAAGCTGCTCCTTGACTATGGCCAAGTTTCATAGGGAGCATTGAAACCGAAGAACAGAGCTACCCAGTGAATTTCAAAAGTTTATACAGGGCATTTGAAAGGAAATTCTCTCGGAAGAAGCTATGAAGGGCTATCATAGCATAGCAACCAAGATTAGTGATACTAGTTCGGTACTACCGTCTGATCAAGAAAGCAAAGTAGTGCAACTATGATATCCGGCTCAATATATAAGCTATCTAAAGTAAAAAAAAGATGAAAAAATAAAAGTTTAGTTTTACTTTCATCTGAATGCACCGTATTTGACGTTTGCTTGCTCTAATAGTGGTCAATGGTCATAAACATAAGCGGACTGACATCTTGGTGTGACAACGTCATATTTAAACTTCAAATTTTACCAAAATCGAAGGTTACACCACCTCTAGTGAGAGAGAACTAACAAGAAACCATTCAGTAATTTATGAAATCATTGCAGAGTAAGAGAAAAGAAAACGAGCTTAAGATTATTACCATCCATCGGTTGCACCTTTAATATCCAAATAGACAGTCTCAAGAGGAAGCCTTCTCTGTTCAAATCAGTTAAATCCACAGAAGCATAAGAACTAGTCTTTCTTTTGGCAGCATAAGAACCGCTGAGTCTCACTACCAAAAGCCTTGTAAGAACTTCCTAAAGTTCAGAAAGAAAAAGAAAGAGCGCGTGCACAGACACACACACACACACACCAAAACACTGATCCGTAATTTTTTGTCCACTCTTCGTGAATTTTTAGGATAGAATTTGAAACATATAAAGAATGACTGTAATTTACAAATGGGATGAGTGTTTTTTACTAGTCAACCAATGATGAGAATAACTAGTGAAATGATGATTTGATGTAAACGAATTATCAAAGCCTTTACTCTCCTCAACCCCAGCGAATCCCCTCCTCCCGTACCCCTCACACCCACCCGCCCACCAGCCCAAGCCACCTAGAAGAAGAAAAAGGGACCAAAACTCTAGCAGAAATTGGAACTAGTCTCCCCAACTGACTGTTTAGCGAACCCTCCACCCACTAGCACAAGAGAATTAAGGCGCCAAAACCCAGAAAAATTAGAAACCAAAAATAAAACATAAACTCAGCATAAGAAAATTGGTAGCAAGCTGTAAAAGGAGATTAAAAAGGAGAACAGAAGCTAGAGAGACAGAGAGAGGAACCTGATCAAGTAGCTGAAGTGAGCCACACTTGTAACGTATGGACTGCAGTGATGTGCCTTCTTCTACAGCTTGTTGAAGAGACATCTTGATTGCAATTTCGGGAACCCAACTCAGTCTACCGGCGAGACCCAGATGGATATGTAAAAGTTTTCAATGAAATTGATACGTAATCAGTTAATCAAAAGTAAAAAATGATAAAGAAGTGAATGAATACATTCTGAACCCTCGTCATGTCTTAAACGAACCAACGAAGCATGTGCCATGTCAATGAGGTGTCTGCAAACTGCGTAACTTATATCACGTAAATGATTGTTTAATTTTTTTATTAATTGTACAGTAATTTTATCTCCGGTAACAGTTGATGATCGGTTTTCATATGCTCCCGGTCATACATTATATGTTAATGTGTTAAGGTTATATACTGTTTTCAAGTGTGGTTCATGTTTTTCTCGTTAAAAAATACATTCTTTGGCACTTGACCTTTATTATGGGTCATTGATACCAAAATGCCTTTAGACGTCGCTAAAGACACTTTACATGGCGTTAATCTCATGTTTTTAACGCCATTTATCTCAATTCTTATTTTAAATATAGTCATTATTTGTTAAAAAATTACATTAATGATACTTTATGTGACAATAATTTTGTCATTAACAGCCACTTATTGTAGTTTTAATACTAGAAACATATCATTCATGTTAGTTTTTATTTTATTTTTTTTGTCAAACAGAAATTTCATTAACTAAGAACCAAAATGTACAACTAAAAGAGCACAAACAACCGTTTGGCTCTGAAAAAACAAGTATCAAAAGTACAACTAAAAGGGTACAGGCAGAAGCTTGACCCTGGAATTTAAACCGGCCAACATGGCATTGACAGAAAGCAGAAACGATAAGTATTACCATCGTTGGATTTACAAAATTCAGATCAAATGGAAACATGGTGGAGGAGATGCAGCAGGGCATCAATTCCAGGGGCCGCATAAAGTGGCAGTTTAGATTACTGCCGCAGTTATCATCGGATCCAAAGGAAATGAAGTGAGTTCCCAAAGCCAGATCAGATTGATCCGCAGCTCGAAGGGAGTCGACATCATTATCCTCTACTAGATCCATCTTCTGCAAACCACAACCCCGCCATATTGGACCGACATCGTAGATTTCAACCCAAACCAATCGGATCGGAGGTCCGGCCGTGATCACGACATATCTGAAATAACCTTTCAGATCTGAGGGTAGCGAGTGGGAGGGGGTAAATTTGTGGCTGGAGAACTTCCGATCTGTGGGTGGTGGTGGAGATCGGAGAGTGGAGGAGGGTGATGGCGAATGGCGGCAAAATATGATTACCTGAATACATTAATTTCAAAGCTAGATTTACATCTAAAACTAGATCCCAAGCATCTTAGTCCGCATGTAAAATCGGACAGTGAAACTGTTTTAATTAGTAGTCTCTCACCTCCATACATTATCTTGTATAAATGAAAATCGGTGTTAATATGGCATATATCATGGAGCCCGACTGCCCCACTAATCCCCTCCTTACCCGTCGCATCATCAGTTAGTACCAATTATATTATTCACATGGATAAACTAAAGAGCATCCTCCAAAACATAAGTCATAAAAAATTGACCACTTGAGCACCCTCTACATTTGAAACCATTGTGGTATTTGGTTTTCAATTTTCAAGAAAATGATAATTAAACCTTCTTTTGGTTTTCATATTTTACAGCAACAGCCACATGTTGGTAAGCCAGTTTTTTATTTTTTAGTTTTCTTTTTATTATATTTTCTCCCTAATTTTTTCTTTTTTTCTCCAACAGAACCCATCCGGTCACCTTCGAAGCACTAGTGTTAGTTAACACCACCACCATCGGAACCCCCTATCAAATCACAATCCAACACTCCCACTTCAAATCAATCACCAAATTGTTCAAACATAGAGTTTGTTGTTCAATCGATTTGGCGCATCGTCATGTCGTTAGCCAGTTGGTGGAGATGGTGAGCTGAATGGTGGTAGGTTTGGTCGTGGTTGTTGGGAGTTATTTTGGTGGTGATGGCAACAATGGCGATGGTCAGTGGCAGTGGGTGGGGCAATCTACGACGATGGGACAATTATGTGGGTACTATGGTGACAGTGGGGCAGGGATATAAGTGCGACTGTGGTAGGGCTGTCAGCGCTTGGTTGAGGTCTGGGTTGTCGTTGACGGTATGACAGCGGGGCAAAAATATATAGGTGGCGATAGCGGTGGGGCAGTGACGGTGCAGTGGCAATAACATGTTGTCTTGTGGTCGTGGTTGGGGATTAGGGGGTTAACTGGTCGGAGTGATAAAATGAGAAGTGGGTATTGTAAAAAGGTGGATACAAAATTATTTCTACTGAAACTTGAACATTGGATCTCAAAACAAAAGCAGAAAACCCAAAACGGAAAAATGGAAAGAACAAAATTGACAAATATCTAGTTTAAAAACATAGGGAAATTTTTTTAAAACTGTTTACCAAGCGTCACTTTTTTCTTCAGCTTACAAAATTGAACAAAAAGCCGAAAATGAAAAGTTTGTCAAAATTGAACAAAAAGCCGAAAATGAAAAGTTTGTCAAAATTGAACAAAAAGCCGAAAAAGAACACATCTCTTAATGTGAATTGTCCAAGGATACTTAAGAGATATCTATCGAGAGATGGTAAATGACTGATCCTGTGTGGGTGAGATCGAAATGTGATTTGACGATGGCCGGTGAGATCGCACGACGGCATGGTGAGATTTCTCTCTAGATATTCTCTCTAGCTAACTAGAGAAAGAAAGAAGGATGGGCTTCAGTTTTGACTGGAGAGAAGGTTCGGTCGTGGGTTAGTAGCACCGGTTGTGATGTTCGCTGATGGCAGACAACGGTGACCTGACCTGGGCGCCGGCGGTGCGGCGATGAGACCGGGGGTGATGGGGTGAATCTGTGGGTGTGTGCAGCTTTGGTGCTAGTGTGGCAGTGACGATGTCGATTTGGTGGTGGTTTGCCAGTGGTCAATATTGGCACCGATAGGGTCAGATCAGGTTGTGGGTGATTGGATTCTTGGGTACACATTTTGAGGCCGCGCGACGCTGGGTCCTGGGTCGTGGATATAGGCGCTGGCAGTGACCGATGTGAGAGAGAGATCGCGATGGGTGGTGTGGCTCTATTGTGGTGCTGGTGATGTTTGTTACATGTGTTGATTTTGGAGAACACCTCGAGTTTCAAATTTTGCAGTTGGTGGTGGTTGGTGAGAACACCTGTGGTAGGCATGGTTGTCTGGTGGTCAGAACTGGTGAGTGGATCGACTGGTGGTGGTCCTAGGCCAAGAGACCACCATCAGTGGTGTGGCTCTGATACCATGTTAATGGTGTATTAGCAGAAGAGAAAGATGGGGAAATGAGAGAACTTGCATTTCTTTGTGTGAATTACAGTGGTGGAAGAGGGCTCTATTTACAGAGCAAAGGGATTGAGTTGTTTAGTGAGAAACAACCTGGCTAGATGATGCATGGGATCCATTTCTATGTGAAGGATTGAATTAGGAAACCTAACAGGAGCTTGTACATCACACGATGGTCTTGATTTTTATGTTTTAAATCGCATAATCGGGATACGTAACGGTCGCGGTGTAACGGTATCGGGCATATCGGACATTACGTAACGTGAATCGATTATCGCGACTGTGAATTTTTTTCAAGCATTGGCAAATGCTTAAAACTCAATGATATGAATGTTATGAGCTTAAGATCTTTCATTTTAATGCTTTTAATGTATAATCTACAATTGATGGTAAAATTTTATGAAGTATTATCAATTAAAATAAGTTTTTGAATTTAAAACTTCAAGTTAGAACCATATACATAATTCCAAAAGCAAGTAAGAGAAAAATAATAGATAGAAGTACTAAAATTTAAATATTTAAAACAAACAATGTGCCGGTTGATAAGTGATATAATAAATAAATAAAATAGTGTTTGACACTTTGACCTACTTTAATGGAAGGATTGAAGAGCTCTGTGTGCCTGCCTCTCTTAGAAGACTCACTTGCAGAGCTGCAGTCTTTCAGTGACTCAATCCCACGCACGACTCCCACAGTCCCATCGTCCCATCGACCTCCCACGGCTCACCGGCTCCCAAATCTCAATCTCCCACGCCCACCGCGACACTCGTCCGAACCAGTCAGCCGTGAGCCCGTGACCCAGGTGGGTCAAGTCAGTCAATGACCGGCGGGAGACGACAGCAGCCAAATGCCGATGTCGCTGCGCTCGGCCAGTCGGGCTTTGTCCTTCACAGTTCCCTCATTCATTCTTCTACACGCCTGTTGCTAGTTGCTAGTGTTCAAGTTCTTTACATTGATTGATTGGTGCTTGAAGAGTTGAAGACTTGAAAGAGATCAGAGGAGATGCAGAGTCAGGAGATTCTCCAATAATTCTCGGAAGGAGACAAAAATATCAGATTTCAAATATTGCGTAACGGTACGTAACGGTATTTATCGGTGTTACGGTTCCGTAACGGCGATACACCTGCGAAATTTACCTGCACCGGTATATCGGTGTATAACGGTATCAGATCCTTGAAATATTGTTACGAATCGGCCGTTACGGTACATATCGGCTGTTTTTTGACAGATTTTACCATAGTGTTAAGGTGAGTTGAGTTTTCTAAAGGATTTTATGATTTTATCCCAACTTTCTTGTTGATTGAAATTAGGATTTTTGTGTATTGTGCTTATTATTAAGTTTCTTATTTTTTCAAAGCTTAATGTTGTTTAATCATTATTCTTTTTTTGTTGTTGAAATGATCGGTATTCCATAGCAAATAATTAATGTTTATGTTGTACTTACTTTTCTGTGTTTCAAGAATTCTGATTAAGTTTTGCCTTTTCGAAAGGATTGCTAATGTCTCCAAATCAAGTAGCTAGGACATGTCAATCTTAGAAAATTTTATACCATAGCAGAAATTGATCTGTTGACGATGGACTCGAGTGAAATGTGAGGGACCTCATAGACCTCGTAAAGAGAGTGATTAAGGCTCATCTTACTGCAGCTGATGTTCTTGTGGCAGTGGATTTCTTTTATAAACTTTGTGACGTCGCTCAAAATTTAAGTGGAGATGAGATTACGTAATACACATTCTTCTATACATTTATGACATTCTTATTTTTTGTGCAGAGAGTGTTTGTATTTTGTATTCACTAGTGCATTTTTTTATGGGGCATATCGAATTAATTTTCCGGCCAAAAATTTGGGATAATGATGCACTCAACTTTTGTAGGTTTTATTAATAATTGAGTCTAGACAGTGGATGCTCGAGCATGTATTTATGACACACCGCTCTCAATACTTATAGATCTCATCCTGAGCTGCGTGAAATTTGTGATTACAACAACAATAAGATGTTCTACAAAATTTATTTATTATGTACCCAACAGGGTTATTGTTTTTATTACACAGTTGTATGATCACGTTCCTGTTATTATTAGAAAGAGGGTGTGCTCTCCTATTCTTATATGAATTTTTTTATGGCTAATTGCAATGCAAACTAATTAGCCATAAAAATATCATCATTCTTATAAGAATATGAGAGCACACATTCTTTCGAAGAACATCACGAACATGATCATATGAATGTTTAAAAAAGATAATGACTCTGTTGGGTGAAGAATAAACTTTGTATAACATCTTATTGTTATTGTATTCACGAATTTCACACAGCTCAGGGTGAGATCTATGAGAATTTCGAGCGGTGTGCCATAAGTACATGCTCGAGCATCCACTATCTAGACTCAACTATTGATAAAACCTATCAAAGTTAAGTGCATCATAATCTCAAATTTTGGCCGGAAAATTAATTCGACGAGCCCATAAAAAAAGAGTCCATTAGTGAGGGCAAAATACAGACTTTGCACCAAAAAAAATAAGACTACCATAAACGTCTGGAATAATGTATAATACCTAAGCTTATCTCTACTTAAATTTTGAACGTCATCACAAAGTTTATAAAAGAGATCCACTGCAGCAGGAAAATTAGCTACAATAAGACGAGCCTTAATCACTCTCTTTACGAAGTCTTTGAGGTCCTTCATATCTCGCTTGAGTCCGTCATCAACACCGTCGATTTTTGTTATGGTTTATAAATGATTTCTAAGATTGAGAAATCCTAGCTACTTGATTTGGAGACATTATCGATCCTTAAAAAAAGGCAAATACTTGAAAAGAATTCTTGAAACACAGATAAAGCAAGCTCAACATAAACAATATGTTAATTGCTATGGAGTATTGATCCTTTTAAAATAGAATAACGAATAAAAGAACATCGAGCTTTGAAAAATATTAGTCGACTTGCACCTGTAATCATGTTATATGGGATAGCCTCATTGTCGTCAGATACTCTCACTTCTCTACGGACCTTCCCATGGCATTTTCCTGAGTTCATAATGGCTTTCAATGCACTGCCAATCCCTCTTAATTGAAAACAAGAAACTTAATAATAAGAACAAAACACATGAATCCTAATTTTAATCAAGAAGAATGTTGGGATAATATTATAAAACCCTTTAGAAAACTCACTTTTGAACACTCTAGTAAAATAAGGACAATCACGAAGAAAGAGTTCTCATACCAGAACAAGTAAAATTACCGAAAAAACCCTCTCAAAATGGTTCAAGAACGTCTTGATGTTTTTTTTACATTCTTATTTTTTCGCTAAACGATATTCATTTTGTCACCAATATATATTTTTAGCGGATAATAACACTTAAAATGTGAATAGAAACGTATATTATATTTTACAAGAAAGCATTTTTTACAGTTAGGTTTCTTGTATGAAACAAGAAGTTCTTGCATGGCCAAGTTACGATTTTGAATTTACATCAGCGTAAGATCTTCTCCGTATGATAGTATGATATTGGCATGACATATTGGCTGTAATCGGGGCGAAGCTAGAAACTGCGCCCGGGGTGGACACTTAATTGATAAAGAAGAAGAAAAAATATTAAGCCTAATTATTTGACAATATATTAATCCAATAAACAGATAACTTAAATAAACATAGATCGAAAAGGTATAACTGAATTACCCACAATTTCACGAGTAGCCAATTCATACACTCACTTTCGACCTCAGTAAATTCAAAGGTAACAAAAAAATTTGTATGTTAATTTAATTCTAAGAGCCCAACATCGAACAAGACAGTTACATTAAGAGAGCAAAGATTGAGACGACTAAAGAAATAAATATTGAAGTTACGTTCATTACAACAAAATACAGTATAAAGGCTGTTCATTAAAACATTTATTTGAGTAACGTTCTTTTTATGCATCTTTTACTGTGAGACCCAAATTTAAATGTAATTATGAAACATCACATGTTATGAAGATTTTTCTAATGAACTGTCTATTTTTTGTGTCCACTTATCATAGTATCGTATATTAGTACCATTATTAAAACAGATGAAGCTCTTTCCAAAAAAACATAATGACCGTTTATTTCAATCAATTGTTCAAATTATTTTTTCAGCATTTAAATCCATTCCTTAACCTCAACCTTTCAACCCTAAACTACCAAAAACAATTAGCTGCTACTTTCCATCTGCTGAACTTCTCATCTTCCCCCGCCTCTTTTCCTTCTAATGTACTTCTCTCTCTCTCTCCCCCCCTCCCCCGGCCCCCCTTTTCATCTACCGTTCTCCTAATCTGTCTTCCACATGTCCTGCCTAAAGCGTTTTCTTCCCAAACTCTTCCAACTGCCTAAGTCGGCGGCAACGACACCATTGCCGATGTACTCTAAACGACGGAGAAGAAGGCAGCAGGTGGGCACGTGCCCCCCGCTGCCTTCGCTACTGGCTGTAATACTTAGAATGGAGCATGCGCTGGTTTATATATGCTGAAGTGTACGTGCGCTCACCTGCTTTCAGATATCAAGCCATACTTCCAGCGACGTACTTTTGCAATCTCCGTCTGCGCTTGACGTGGATCAGAGATAGTTGTTCTGCTTATATCTTTCACCAGGAAAGCTGCAGAATGCAAAGGTTTGGCTTAGTACCTATTTTGTTGTTCTTTTTCTCCGTTAAACAGTTTTCGATGAAAGTCTAGTGTAATTTGGTGGGAAAATTACAAAAAAATGGGTTTTGGGGTTAAAAATTATTGGAAGGTGGTTTTTTTTTTGTAAACTTAAGAAAAAGTGGATTATCTTTTGAAAATTTCTGAACAATGGGGGCTTTAAAAAATGGTTTTTTTCAAAATTTCATCTTTTGTTTACCCAAAATACCCTCCCCATCTTCTCTTCCAATTCAGACAAACACATACACGACTTTAAGTAAAAAATGTGGTTTAGAACCACGACTTTAAGTAGAAATCGTGGTTTTAAAACGTTTTTAGTATATATAAATGTTTTCAATTTTAAAATACGCAGAAAATGAAAAACAAAAAATGAAAACGTGGTTCTGAACCACGTTTTCTACTTAAAATCGTGGTTCTAAATCACGTTTTCTACTTAAAAACGTGGTTTTAAATCACGTTTTCTACTTAAAGTCGTGGTTCTAAATCGCGATTTCTACTTTAAAGTCGCAGTTCGCGATTTTCAAAAGTACTGTATGCGGTGGGGAAGGGATAATTTTGGAAAAAAGTTAGTTTAAAAAAAACCACTTATTTCCAACTTGAACCCTTTTTCAGAGATTTTTTGAAGTGGCCCCCTTTTTCACAATTTTACAAAATAAACCCCTCATCCCCAAATGTTTAACTCCAAAACCCCTTCTTTTCTAATTTTCCCTAATTTGGTTCTAGGATAATTGGTGCACAAGATGTTGTACTTGCAGTAGTTTGGTCGTATGTCTTCTAATGCGATGCGATGTACTGAGAAATTTTGAATTTGAAGTGCAAGGTAGAAAGTAGGTTAAGGACCTGGGCTCCGGAATTGATAAGAGATATACTCTCTCTGTCCCATTTTGAGTGTCATGTTTCGCAAAGCACAATATTCGAGGAATGCCATTAAATACACTGCTAACTCCTACATTAGTTCTTTCTTCCAAAATAGCTCACAGACACACAAGGTGTAGGGAAGCAGTCTAGGGATGGCAATAAGATCCGCATCCCGACCCGATAGGAGCGGGTTATTTTGATTTAGGCCGGGTCATGGAGCGGGTATGATATTTTTTAAAAATCCGCGGTGGGTTAGGATCGGGTATGATATCATGTCCAGTCCGCCCCGCCCCGCAACCCGTACCCGCCCCGTTATACTAACCCTATACATCAGTCAATCTTAGCCGTCCATCGTAAAATATATATTTCTGTTTTTTATCTCAAACCCTAAATTTCTATCTTCTCTCTCACTCTCTGCGCCGCTGCCTGCCTGTCTCCTTCTCCCACCGGCCGCCGCTTCCTTCTCCCCCTCTCCCCTGCACCGTCGGCAGTCAGCCTCCATGGCTCCACCTTACCACCGCCTAGCCGACAACTCACCACCGCCACAACGACCAGACTGCTTGTCTGCTTTTGTACCCTTTGAATCGTCAAAGATTAAGTCCACGAAATGGGTTTTTCATCTTGAATGTGTATAGTCATTATTTGAAGCTGTGTGCAAATTTGCTTCTGGTTAAGTGCAACTCAGTCATCAAAGGGAAGAAAGGGATTTCATCCTAGATCATTCACCATGGTCTGTTGATGCGGCACTCCTTTTTCTATTTGTGCCGTCATAGGAAATTTGCTTGGAAGAATTTGTACTTACAGAGACTCCACTCTGGGTTCATATTTCTGGTTTAATGTGATTTTCCTTACTTTCATTACATTTTTGTTTGTTGGTTGGCTGTAGCATTGTCTTTCTTTACTAGTTTTGAATCAATTTCTGTTTTCCTGACTTCTCTTTTTTCTCTGTTTATGGAAGTTAAGATTTTATTTAAATCTCTATGAGGCAAAATCACAAAAGAAGATCTGCATCGTCGTTTTTCAGGATTCTCTTGTTTCTAAGATGCTAGGTTGGAGCGGGTTTTCCGGGCTGCAGGGCGGAGCGGGGCGGGGACGGTTTTCTAACACTTGCTTCGGATCGGTTTTGGTATTGGACTTACATGACCCGGTGGCGGGGCGGGGCGGGTTGGGGTTTCAGGGGTACCGGGGCGGGTGCGGATTTTATAAGATCGATCCGCCCCATTGCCATACATTAAATGCTATTGTCTTTCCCCTCAAACAGAGGAAAGTATCATACTTACGTACATTTAACGCACTCACTTGACATACACTTTGGGACTGTCTCTGCATCACTCTTAAAGCTTGATCCAGGAGACTCATTTACTGCATTAGCATTTAACAACGAGACTTACCTTTTTCTCGTCATCTATGTTGCTGGCAACTAAGGAAGCGATTGAAAATGCCACTCAGTGGATCAGCATGAACTTCATTGCCGCGGGTGGCACGAATATCTTACTAGAGCCTTAGATCAGGTTTAGTTTCAAATTACGTTTGAATAGACTCCCATCAGATCCAACAATAACCGACATACATTTATTCCTTCCTTTCGTTCTGTATCTGCAATTATGTCGTAGAGCATATGCCTTTCTGTAAAGTAATTGTACCTGTTCTCCCAGTCGCTCCATTCTTTCATCTACTGAATCCCAAGTTTTTCCTGCATGTTAACGTTTGGTAATAACAACTCCAACTGAATTTTATGCCCTTCCGTTTTCTCAGGCTTTTGAGATGTTGTCTGGTACCCGAAATTCGCTTCCTGTTATTTTTCTTGTCACTGACGGCTCTGTGGAAGATGAGTGGATCATATGCGACGTTGTGAAACGTCATGCCTCAAGTCAAGGATCACTGAGCCCACGCATTTATACATTCGGCATAGGTAATGATCTTAATGTTCGCTAAGATATTATCCCATATCTGCTGGGTTTAAGTGGTGGTTTTGCTTCTGAGATGCATTTATTTCCAAGTAGTAGGCTTTTGAGATGCATTTATTTTCCATGATTACGAAGCACTCGATATTTTAGAAATCTTTTAAGAATGACTTTTCGAGTTTGTGGAGTTTTCTTCACCTTAAGCCTTCTATCTCAGCCAACGGACCCTGTTTCTTCTCATCGAGTTCATGGCTAACATGGTGAGTGTGGTGATCTGTGTCAATCACAAACTCAGGACTGTTTAATGCTGGTTCATCTTTAGAGGGGGATATAAACATTGTCCATCTAACTGGCTTGTAGCTCTATTTATCCGGCTCAAAATTTTAAATGGTATTGATACTGCATACAAAATTGATCAACTCTGTACCACGCTACATGGACTCATTACAAGTCTCCGGTTGATACGTGTCCAAGTGTCAGATTCATATCCGTTATATTACTAAGGTAAAATTGATGTTTTATGTGACGCACATGGTTTTAATTGAAATTCGTCTCATCTCAAAGCCAAAGAAATTAGAAGCAACACTATAAGATAGTGTTCATAGTAGCATATCCAATGAGATGTGCCATACACATCCTCTACCCATGTCCAAGTGTCGAGTGTCCGACACTGGTACTTCACGTATTCTGAAGAGTCTATGTAACATTGGCTCTGGACCATACATCATTGCATGCTCCAAAGTAACTGCTGGCTTTGCGTGACTCATCTATTGAAAAGCTGAAAGAGGCTTGAATTTACTTTTACTGCATGCAGAAATATAAATTTGCCCTTCTCTTCTATTGGTCTATTAGCTGACACTTATATTTGTAGGTACATTCTGTAACCATTATTTCTTGCGAAAACTCGCACTTATTGGCAGGGGCCAGCGTGATGCTGCTCATGATGCAGGTATCTTCTGTATTTTTGACCTCACCCCACCCCCGAGTTGATCTAGTTTGTTAGATGATTCCATTGTGCTTATGGTTTGTGTACTTGTGTGGCTTAATATTCATTTTTGCTCTGGACAGTTAGCCACTGTTGGTATTCTTTCCATCTCTTCCTTTCAAAACAGTTATAAAATCTAGGTAAGTAAAGATATGACGAAACTTGTCGGTCAAAGAGGGAAAGCCAGAAAAAAGGTCCTTAACTTTAGGAGTTGTGATTCCTCACTTATGCTCATGTTAACTATGATGAAATATTCTATTACCCTTCAAATTATGTACTTAGAATCCTATAAAAATTATCTGCTGTTTTTCTTATCTAATATGTTCTGTCAGATTTAATTGAGGCTTGATTGGAAGGCTTATGTGCCAGAGCCTTATCTATAGTCATTGCAAATATAACCATCAAAGGTCTGGATGATCTTGATGGAGTCATGGTATTCATGTCACTGGCTTGTTATATTCTCTTACATTTCCTTCCAAGTCTCTCTTAAGAAGTACCTGCATCGTGTTATTCATTTCCGTACTAGTGCTCTAAGTCTGTATTAAAGTATTTAGTATCATTTCTTGAGAAATAAATCTTATTGTTTGTATTTCATTAGTAGATTGCACTATGAGGAAAAAGAAGCTCCCCAATTCATCTAAAGTGGTTTGAAGGGAAATAAACATGGTTCAGACATAATAGGTCTTATTTTTCCTTATTTGAATTTAACTTGAACTTCTAAGAATTTTATGGTTGCTCTTTGTGGTTAATGTGTTGCGACTTTCCGAGGCTAACTTATTCTCCCCGAGTGTAAGGGATTGAGGTCTTTTGGAAAATGAACAAGTGGAAATTGTTGGGGAGAATGGTAATATGGAAACGCATCGAAGAGAAAAATACTCCTGATGCAAGTGTAATAGTACATGAACATTCCGCAGACTTGCATTACAGCTAAAACATCGATGACTGGTCAAGTAGTTAGCCCAAGAAATAGATTTGAGTTGCTACCTATTATGACATATTAGGCGGGGCACACAAGTCGAGGGGTTTCACGACCTATATACTATAAAAGGTTCAAAGCCCTTGATCCCAATGGTTGTTCCATGTTGTCTATATGCAATGGAGTATGCATTTATAGGTTATATTTAATGGAAGGTCTGTCGGTTTTTTCATATCTTGACTCTTTTTTCCCTCTGAATTAGGATAGATTTTCACTAGCGTTTTGCATTATGGTTGTAAATGATATGCCGCTGGGAATGAATAAGATTTTATTGTTCTACCTATTCTTGATTGACTCTAGCAAGGAGTTTACACATTTTAGGTGTACTCTTCTCATGTGCTCGACCTTTTGTCTGAAAGCCCGTTGATCATATAGGGCAGATACCAGGGAGCTTTTCCTGATTGATATTCTTAAAGCCAAAGGTACCCTTGCAGATATGAGCAATTTTTCTGTAGACCTGAAAGTACAAGTCGCAAAGGGCATATCTCTCAACAAGGTATGACACCAAGTTATGAGCTAATCAACATGTGAATTGTGCCATTTTAAAATGTAGTAGACATCCTGATTTGAAGCAAGCTGAAGTAAATATCTTAAATTCCTCCAAAGAGTTTGACGCACATAAGATTTCTGGCTGATATGGGGAAACCTCTTTAAGTTTCTGTTCCAATTATCAGTGTCCTGTATATCAGCTTTGACGATTTGTTAAAGTTCCATCTTTTTTACCTTACACTCTATCTCCCTTCTCTTTGCAGTTGTTATCATAAGTTGAAAGAGTTCAAGTGGTAAATGACAACTAACAATTATTTCTGGTACCTTCTACTGTCTGACGGAGGTAATGCTTTGTTCATTAGGTTCTTGGCAAGCAACATATTGAAATACATACAGCTCAGGCATGGTTTTCAAAGAACAAAGATCTCGAGGAGAAGGTCAATACTTGATTTCATCTGAGTTTATCTTTCCACATAAGAATAATAGTAGGATTAGGGGGCAGCTTGTTTGTCCTTCTCATCATCTATTTCATGTTAGATTGGTGTTTGAATCGATACATCCAACTCAAAGAGGCGTACCTAGATGATATTGTTGGGAATGTAATACTCCTAGTCATATGATCCGAACCGGTTTTGCAAGCATTTTCTTGTTATTTTCCTGTATGCTTACTTGATGATCTAGGTTCTTAACTAATCTATGATTAGGATTGGAGTATCATTCTCATCCTTTTGGGTAGTTTAGAGCATAGCATAAAGTTCACGTTATGTATAATGATGTTGCCTGAGCCATTTCCCATTTATTGGCAGATAGTAAAGACGAGTTTACATAAATACATTGTTTTTGAGCATACACGAATGATGATGCTCAAGACCGAGAGAGAAATGAAAGCCAAAGAGAGCAGAATAAAAGAGGTGCGCACTATTTGCCATAGTGTATTTACTTTGCTAGTTTTTGTAGTGTCAAATATTGGCATTCATTCCTATTGGTTGGAATAGATGGAATAACATTGGCACTAACAGAATATTTAGTTGCTCACGAGCCGCCGTTAATGATTGACAAGTAAAAAAGATTTGAAGTCAAATGATAAATTGGTGTAGACGGCTTAAAATCGTCGAATTACGGTGTTTTCTTACACGTTGGTATCTCTAGCCGCAAAAAAGAGAATTCTCCTGCTTACTCCATGTTTACGGAGTGATATATAGAAGCAAAGACTGTCGGAACATTTATCTGTAGAATTTGTCCAACAAAATGTGTTGGATTGCAAATATTTTAATATACGTGTGCAACCACGTGCGGTGAACATGCTTTATCTAGTAATTCCAAAATATGATGTCTTAATGTGCAATTAATTCAGTATTGAATCACAAAAATTAAGTAAAAATGGTAGTCTCAAACTTGCTTGTAGGATTTTTCAATCCTAGTCATGCTCCCACCCAGGGACTTAGCTCCCAAGTCTCGTACCCACTCCCGTTCCTACTCCAAAATTCACAATAGCAGTGATGCTCTTGCTATGGAACCTCGCACATGCTTCGGCTCACACCCACGTTCTGTGCAACTATGGTACCAAATTTATTTGTAGTAACCCCTATTTAGTCAATTAAAACGATTAGCATATTGAATGTTGATTGGAAGTATATATTGCAAGAGAAGCTCCACAGCTCACAATTACAAAGCCTTTTTTGGACACCATCTAACGAAACTGTAACCTTGAATTCCCAAAGAAAGTACCAACTCCCCAAATCCTATCATCCAGGAGTAGTGTTTCTTCCATTTTTCTCATTTGGTCTGGCTCATAAATGGTTAAAATCACTTTTCCCCCAACTCCTAAAATACTTGCACTTGACCATCCATATATGCAACTACTGAAATCCTTTATCGGTTTTATCTCATATATGCAAGTAATAAAGATACAATGATGCGTTTATGAAAGAAAATTGTACAAGATTCTGATTGCTTTCACCTATTCAATATTCAACATTCACTGGAAAATATTTAACGGTTGCTAAATACTGTACCATGTTATCAACTTAGGTGGCAACAAATAAGTACCAACTTTAGCTTGTGGGAGTCACAGTCCAGATGGATATTAAACCTTAACCATGGTAAACTACAATTTTGAAGTGAATAAACAAACTTCAAACGGACCCCACTCGTTGTAATTCTTAACTGTAGTTACCAAATTTATCATTTACAAGGATAATCTTTTGTATTGCGTCAGGCATGCATAAACTTTTATGATTTTGAAAGTATTGCCATCACATCAAATTAAATAAAGATGAACACTAGAAAACCAAAAGTATACATAAATAAGAAGAAGAAACAACTAAACACCACTTAGTCAGGAACACGCTGATAGGAATTCCTTGTAAAATCAATAACACCATTTGCATTGGAGTATACATTATTCAAAAACGAGTCTTGTTTGAAATGTAAAACATCATTCAATTCCATATTTGCATGCCCCGCCTGTAAAGGATTTCGATCCACGCATGTTAGTATCTACACTCTCCAGCTTCAACCTTTGTTAAAACCTGTCCACATTAATGCTGCCATAATCCCATAATTTTGTCAGGTATTCAACCCGATCACCTCCATAAAAAAAGAAAGGGCATTGGTGTATACAAAGAACACACAATCTCTACATCAACATCAATATATGGATTTTATTGTTAATTAATATAGCAACACATACCACAAAAAGGATGACATAAAAATTTCATGAAAAATAAACATCATGCACCTAAGCTCGTCACCCGTCAACGTCTAAGCAAGACAACAAAGCTGATAAAAGAGCCCAACAACTACTGGAAGAACTTGTGGCACACGACGAGTAGCTAAAACTTTCCTAACCAATGTCTCAAGGTCCCTCACATTTGCTTTCAATCCTACTTCCGCATTGCCAACATCTAAAACAAAATAGTCATGGGGAATATTAGAAGATTACTAATATCTCTAAACTGCTACCAAAAACTAATTAACATAAAATGCTTCGGTCAGAAAGATTATATATGAAATTCAAAACATTAGGAAGATCAGCTGCAGTAGGATGAGCCATAATCACTCTCTTTATGGCTAATTCGAGCCTTAAGAGTCCATCAAAATTTCTCGAGAGTACATCCTCAACATTACCTATATCTATTATGGTAGAACATAATTTTCAAGATTAACATTTCATAGCTGCTTGATTTGGACTCATCATAACATATTAATTCCAAAAACATAGACAAAGCAAGCTCAACATAAATAATGGATTAATTGCTAAGAAGCACCAATGAGAACATCAATCTTTTACAAAGTAATTAAAAAGAACTGCTACAATTTACTATTTAGTAGCCAAAATCAGTTTAGCTCACCTGAGAACATGTTGTAAACCGTCACCTCGTTCTCATCAGAAATCCGAATATCATTGCGAAGTCGTCCATGATACTTCTCGGTGAGCATAATGGCTTAGTATCCACCGGAAATCCCCTAAAACTACCAAAGGAACCCCAGCTCAGTGATCAGCATAAAAACAAATTAACCAAAATAGAAATATAAGTACAATTTAAACACTTACTTGAAAAGAGCTGTGAAGTCGTGACCCATTGCGAGAATCCTCATGCGGTCTCTACGATAATAGTATATCTTCTTGTTCTGATCCCAAATCCATCTCCTCAGCGAAGAGTTAAGTCTGTTAATCATTAACAGAGTCCTTCCCCTCCATGTGAATCGCTCTCAGGTGTTTAGCAATGAAAGGGCACGCATGGAGCTCTCTCAGACGTTTCTTCTGTTTAATGGCCTTTCTCGCCTTCTTAACAGCCATAAAGCTCACGGGAGTTGTGTCATCATCAAGTCGGAGTAGATTGGAGAACTGAGTGGTGTTGTCGAAGAAGGTCGTGCCCATTCTAGTCCTCTTAGTTGCTCTTTACTGAACTAAAACTGAGGAGCCACAGGCCTCAGTCGATTTTTATTCCATAACGACTTCTAGGGTTTCTGCATTGGCCATATTTCTAGGGTTTTTGCATCGGCCATATCACGGTCTTCTGCCATTCTGTGAATAAAAAGCGACTGAGGCTTGTGGCTCCTCAGTTTTGGTTCAGTATAGAGCAACTAAGAGGACTAGAATGGGCACGACCTTCTTCGACGGCACCACTCATTTCTCCAATCTACTCCGGCCTGATGATGACACAACTCCGGTGAGCTTTATGGCCGTCAAGAAGGCAAGAAAGACCATTAAACAGAAGAAATGTCTGAGAGAGATCTATGGGTACCCTTTCATTGCTAGACACCTGGGAGCGATCCAAATGGAGGGGAATGACTCTCTTAATGATTAACAGACTTAACTCTTTGATGAGGAGATGGATTTGGGATCGGAACAAGAAGATATACTATTATCGTAGAGACCGCATGAGGATTCTCGCAATGGGTCACGACTTCACAGCTCTTTTCAAGTAAGTGTTTAAATTGTACTTATATTTCTATTTTGATTGATTTGTTTTTATGCTGATCACTGAGGTGGGGTTCCTTTGTTAGTTTAGGGGATTTCCGGTGGATACTAAGCCATTATGCTCACCGAGAAGTGTCATGGACGACTTCGCAATGATATTCAGATTTCTGATGAGAATGAGGTGATGGTTTACAACATGTTCTCAGGTGAGCTAAACTGATTTTGGCTACTAAATAGTAAATTGTAGCAGTTCTTTTTAATTACTTTGTAAAATATTGATGTTCTCATTGGTGCTTCTTAGCAATTAATTCATTATTTATGTTGAGCTTGCTTTGTCTATATTTTTGGAATTCATAAGTAATGATGTCTCCAAATCAAGCAGCTAGGAGATGTTAATCTTGAAAATTATGTTCTACCATAATAGTGATAGGTGATGTTGAGGATGTACTCTCGAGAAATTTTGATGGACTCTTAAGGCTAGAATCAGTCATAAAGAGAGTGATTATGGCTCATCCTACTGCAGCTGATCTTCCTAATGTTTTGAATTTCATATATAATCTTTTTGACCGTAGCATTTTATGTTAATTAGTTTTTGGTAGCAGTTTAGAGATATTAGTAATCTTCTAATATTCCCCATGACTATTTTGTTTTAGATGTTGGCAATGTAGAAGTAGGATTGAAAGCAGATGTGAGGGACCTTGAGACATTGATTAGGGAAGTTTTAGCTACTCGTCGTGTTCCACAAGTTCTTCCAGTAGTTGTTGGGCTCTTTTATCAGCTCTGTTGTCTTGCTTAGACATTGACGGGTGACAAGTTTAGGTGCATGATGTTTATTTTTCATGAAATTTTTATGTCATCCTTTTTGTGGTATGTGTTGCTATATTAATTAACAATAAAATCCATACATTGCTGTTGATGTAGAGATTGTGTTCTTTGTATACACCAATGCCCTTTCTTTTTTTATGGAGGTGATCGGGTTGAATACCTGACGAAATTATGGGATTATGGCAGCATTAATGTGGACAGGTTTTATCAAAGGTTGAAGCTGGAGAGTGTAGATACTGACATGCGTGGATCGAAATTCTTTACAGGCGGGGCATGCAAATATGGAATTGAATGATGTTTTACATTTCAAACAAGACTCATTTTTGAATAATGTATACTTCAATGCAAATAGTGTTATTGATTTTACAAGGAATTCCTATCAGCATGTTTCTGACTACGCGGTGTTCAGTTGTTTCTTCTTCTTATTTATGTATACTTTTAGTTTTCTAGTGTTCATCTCTATTTAATTTGATGTGATGACAGTACTTTCAAAATCATAAAGGTTTATGCATGCCTGACGCAATACAAAAGATTGTCCTTGTAAATGTTTAAGTGTGTCTGTTCAAAGAATTCTGTATAAGACATGTCAATCTTAGAAATAATTTTCTATTGTAGCAGAAATTAATGTCTAACTGTGAGAGACCTCGTAAAGAGAGTCATTAAGGCTCATCTTAATGTAGCTTATGGATCTCTCTTATAAACTTAGTATTGACGCTCAAAATTTAAGTGGAGATGAGCTTAAGTATTATACGTTCTTCCATACATTTATGAGTCTTATTAATTTTTTTTAGAGTGCAGAGTGTCTGTATTTTGTTTTCACTAGTGCACTCTTTTATGATGGGCTGATTGAATTAATTTTCCGGCCAAAATTTGGGATTATGGTGCACTCAACTTTGGTATTTTTTTTATCAATAGTTGAGTCTAGATAGTGGATGCTCGAGCATGTACTTATGGCACACCGCTCTCAATTCTCGTGGATCTCATCCCGAGCTGTGTGAAATTCGTGATTACAATAACAATAAGATGTTCTACAAAATTTATTCAGTACCCAACAGAGTTCTTGTCTTTATTAGACGGTCCTATGATCATATTTCCGATGTTATTCGAAAGGAGGTGTGCTCTCTTATTCTCATAAGAATGAAATTTTTATGGCTAATTGCAATGTAAACTAATTAGCCATATAAAAATAAGAGAGCATACCTTCTTTCGAAGAACATCATGAACATGATCATATGACTGTTTAATAAAGACAATAAAAATATCTATTCTTATGAGAATAGGAGAGCACACCATCTTTCAAAGAAGAACATCAGGAATATGATCATAGGACCGTTTAATAAAGATAACGACTCCATCTTTCGAAGAACATCAGGAACATGATCATAGGACCGTTTAATAAAGATAATGACTCCGTTGGATGAAGAATAAACTTTGTAGAACATTTTAATATTATTATAATCACGAATTTCACACAGTTCAAGGTGAGATCTACGAGAGCCATTCGTACATGCTCGAGCATCCATTGTCTAGACTTAACTATTGATAACCTACCAAAGTTAATTTTACCGTAATCCCAAATTTTGGCCGGAAAATTAATTCGATAAAAGAGTGCACCAGTGAAGACAAAATATAGACACTTTGCAACAAAAAAATAAGACTGACATAAACTTATGGAAGAATGTATAATACCTAAGCTCATCTCCATTTAAATTTTGAATGTCCTGACAAAGTGTATAAAAGGGATCCACTGCAGCATGAAGATCAGCTACAGGAGGATGAGCCTTAATCACTCTCTTTAGTAAATCTTTGAGGTCCCCCATATCTGTCGTCAACACCATCGATTTCTGTTATGGTTAAAAATGATTTCTAAGATTGAGAAATCCTAGCTACTTGATTTAGATACATTATCAAAGGCAAATTCTTGAAACACAGATAAAGCAAGCTCAACATAAACAACAGGTTAATTGATGTGGAGTATCGATCCTTTTAAAATAGAATAATGATTAAAAGAGCATCAAGATTTGAAAAATATTAGTTGACTTGCACCTGTAACCATGTTATATGGGGTAGTCTCATTGTCGTCAGATACTCTTACTTCTCTACGGACCTTCCCATGGCATTTTCCTGAGTTCATAATGGCTTTCAACGCACTGCCCCCTGAATTGAAAACTATAAGATGGTGTTCATTAGAGGTGTCAAAAGGGCTGGGCAGCCAGCGGGCTAGCCTGACTCGGCCCAAAAAGTGAATAGTAAAGGCCCTAACCCTTAGGGCCTTGGGCCAGGCCACATTTTACCCAGAATTATCCAGGTCCGGCCTGGCCCTAAAAATGGGCTGGCCCAAAACCGGCCCATTTTTAGGACCTGGCCCAACACGGCCTTGCCCTAACGCAGGCCCTCTTCTGGCTCGAATTTGGCCTATTGTGCGAAAATATAGATATTTTTTCACAAAATATAGAAAATTTTTCAAACACACACACACATATATATATATATATATAATAGGTAACTTCGCCTGTTTGTTTACAAGCAGCCGGTCCCAAGCCCGGATAAAAGGAGGAGGGCCTATGAACAAAATTTTCTTCAATTTAACTCCATCAATTTGAATATTTGAATGCTAGAAAGATTATTGTATACACACATATTACTACATATATGTGTGCGTGTCTAGGGCATTTTTAGTTGCTTTACTTGCTTGCATACACATATATGTGGTAATATGTATACACATATTACTATGTGGTAATATGTATGCACACATTATTACATTACAATTTGCTTACATAATAACAAGAAAATACCGCAATTAAAGTCTTTACTTTGAATAACAAGAAAAGAAAAAAAAAAAACAAAGGTTGGGCCCAGGCTTGGCCCAAGCCCGACCCTAAATATTGGGCCTAGGGCTAGGGCTTGGACTGGGCCTAGATACCCCTCTTCTCTGGCCTGGCCCGTTTCCTCACCACAGTGGCCCGGCCCCGGCCCATTTTCACTTCTGGCCCGCTGGGCCCGGGCTGGGCCGGCTCGGCCCATTGACACCTCTAGTTCATAGTAGCATATCCAATAAGATGTGCCATACACATATGTTGTACCCATGTCCAAGTGTCGAGTATCCAACACTGGTACTTCACGCATTCTGAAGAGTCCATATAACGTTGGCTCTGGACCATACATCATTTCATGCTCCAATGTAACTGCTGGCTTTGCGTGACTTTGTCTATTGAAAAGCTGAAAGAGGCTTGAATTTACTTTTACTGCATGCAGAAGTATAAATTCGCTCTTCTCTTCTATTGATCTATTAGCTGACACATATATCTGTAGGTACATTCTGTAACCATTATTTCTTGCGAAAACTAGTGCTTATTGGCAGGGGTCAGTGTGATATTGCTTATGATGCAGGTATTTTCTGTATTTTTGACCTCCCCTACCCCTGAATTGATCTAGTGTGTTAGATAATTCCATTGTGCTTGTGGTTTGTCTACTTGTGTGACTTAATATTCATTTTTGCTCTGGACAGTTAACCACTGTCGATATTCTTTCCATCTCTTCCTTTCAAAACAGTTATAAAATCTAGGTTAAGTAAAGATATGACGACACTTGTTGGTCAAGGGGGGAAAGCCAGAAAAAAGGTCCTTAACTTTTCCTTTTTTGGCGGTCCTTTACTTTTTCGTTCCTTCAACTTGGTTACCAAAATGAACGTCCTTTATTAATCTCCCTGTTTTCCTCTTTTGCTTCTGCTTGAACTAGCAAATTACATATCCACTTCATTTCCCTTTGTGTCGCGAGGAAGAATTTTTATTTAGGTGATTGAGACCTGAACCAGAATATAAGCTTCAGAAATTTTATGGTGAAGAAGTAGGTCACATGTTATCACATTTGTGATTATCTGCCAGTATATAATGCACATGTTTTTATGTGTCCATGAGTTTTAAGTCGGTTTGAGAGTATATACAACTATGGTACATATGCATAGGCAACACGTATGGGTTGGGGGTTTTGTGCAAGGTATGAGCGTAGCACTGAACATTGTGTATGGATGCAATTAAGACTTAAGAGGTTTAGTTTCTTTCTTTCAAACTAGTCTATCTTTTTAGTTAATTATGTTATGAAAACGTTGGATCACTGGTTGAACCAATGAACTGGTGAAGCAGTCTCTTGACCAGTTTGATGCCCGAATTGGTTTTGATAACTATGGGCAAGATATAATAATTTTATAATGTTGTCTTCTTTTTTTTCCTCGTGGTGGTTGGGAGTTGTGATTCCTCACTTATGTTCATGTTAACTATGATGAATTATTCTATTACCCTTCAAATTATGTACTTAGAATCCTATAAAAATCATCTGCTGTTTTTCCTATCTAATATGTTCTGTCCGATTTCATTGAGGCTCAATTGGAAGGCTTATGTGCCAGAGCCTTATCTACCGTCTTTGCAAACATAATCATCAAAGGTCTGGATGATCTTGATGGAGTCGTGGTATTCATTTCACTGGCTTGATATATTCTCCATTTTCTTCCAAATCTCTCTTAAGAAGTACCTGCATCGTGTTATTCATTTCCGTACTAGTGCCTAAGTCTGTAGTAAAGTATTTAGTATCATTTCTTGAGAATTAAATCTTATTGTTCGAATTTTCTGATGCAAGTGTACTAGTACGTGAACATTCCACAGACTACTTCTAAGACTTGCATTAGAGCTAAAACATCGATGACTGGTCAAGTTGTTAGCCACAAGAAATAGATTTGAGCTGCTACCTAGTATATACGACATTATGACATATTAGGCGGGGCACAAAAGTTGAGGGATTTCAAGAACCTATATCTCTCTATCTTAAAAGTCTAATGGGTTTAGACACGCTTCTACACATTTTCAATCCTAAAATGCCCTCCGATATATTCCATATTACAACCTACTCGCCTATTTTTGAAACACTGCAAACACGTGCCACCCGCTGACGGTAACTCCGAACGACACCAGGAACAAACGCCTGCTCCTCTTATGCCAGTCAACCTCCCTTCTCAAAGGCAGCCTGCCTCAACAAGGACATGCCGAAAACATCCTCACATAAGAACTACCAAGCTCTGAAACATAAATCGCAGGCCACTTGCAGATTGGTACTTCAAGAATTCATCTGTAACACACTTTCTGATCCTTTGTGAACACCGTCAGAAGAAATACCAGGCTGTTAAACGGCGAATTGGAGGTCAAACTACAAGTCATCTGCAGATTGGTACTTCAATACTTCATCTACATCTGCAGGTCAGTCTTCGATTTAACTGAATCGTATTTTGGTTCGCTTTTGATTCTTCTAGACATGCATTATGTTTTTTGATATTTATCGACGACATGTCAGATCAATCTATTACACATGGTATTGCCTCTTATTTGATCAATGTCATTCCCTCAGCTACATCCTATGATCACGATTCACATATACGCACATGTATGACGTACTTTAAATCTACGATTTCGATTTGTGCCCACAGAGATTCTGGTTGGAGTTACCATCTGTAGTTTGCATCTAATGGTAGGCTTTCAAGGCCTACATCTAAGAGCTACTACACAGTGTCATCTTGCAGCATATAGGGGACATACTCGGTTATAATCTTCGGCAATCAGAGCCAAAAAAGGGCATTGGCCATTGGCTTCCACGACTTTTACAATGATACAGTAGGGATATCTAACAACGTAGAAAGTGAACTAGAAAGCAGATAAACTTAACATAAGATGGGTACCAAATACAGTGCAATAATCCTATAATGATACCAAAATAAGCAAATTAAGTTACTACATATTGGTTGCAGAGTCAAGTTGTCTACTCTTTGAAAGGCAACAACCAATTCAAAGTTTTCCAAGGAAGGTGGGAAGTTGCAGTACATAGCAAGAATGAAATAAGCTATGCCACGAAAAAGGCTGTAGGTATATCTAACCATTGGGGGTGAGTGTATTGGCATCTATAGTTTGCATCTAATGGTAGGCTTTCAAGGCCTACATCTAAGAGCTACTACACAATGTCATCTTGCAGCATATAGTGGACATACTCGGTTTTAATCTTCGGCAATCAGAGCCAAAAAAGGGCATTGGCCATGGGCTTCCACGGCTTTTACAATGATACAGTGGGGATAGCTTTGTTGTAGACTGTGATAGTGTGACATCGATTGGAAGGAGTCTGGGGTGAAGAATGAGTGACCGTTAAGAAGGACTTGAACTATGAAACGTGGGAGCAAAATTTTTCAAAGATAGCGGCGCCACAAACAATATGGATGGGAACATTGTTGGAGATTCTTAGATGTATAAAAGTTTGGTGCAGGTTAACATGTCCCTGAAACTATACTAGCAGGCCAGGCAGCAGGTTTATAAGATGGAATTAAGTTGAAAAGTAGGCAATCTAAGGAAGTATAGGTGGTTTCCACAATTAATTGCATCCAAGGTGGTCTTTGGTAATTTGATTCAGAGAATACTTCCTTTGAATTCCACATCCAAGGCGATCGTATGCATGTAGAGCATTCAAAAGTGTGTGAAGAAATCAGCACTAACAACATGCGAATGTCCAGTATGCATAAGCCGCACTGACCCCTTCGATCGAGGAATTAACTCGTGGAGTGGAACCCTTTGGTTTTTAGTAAATAAGTCTCATTAGATGATCTTCAGGCTTTGCTCGAGCAAGTTTTTTGAAGTGGCAAAGTGAGAGTGCTAAGAAATCAATCACATATCTTTAAAGTGTTGTTCAACTCAATTTTTTGTTGGCATCACAACATTTTCTGATGTAAAAGAAGCAAACAGCTGTGAGAATACATCGATTATGATATGGCAGGACATGAGAAATAATTGTGTCCTTTGAAGATATGAGAAGTAAACGTGTCCGTTGATGATATTGGACATTGTAGAAAGAAAAGGAATGGTACAAGAAAAGTTTATTGTTGCTACAGTATTTAGAACTCTTAGTCCTATAAATAAAAATGGGATTGAGGAGAAAGTGCATGTGATGCCGAAGCTAGCATAGAAATATATTGTGGCGAATAACGCTTTGTCTATCTGACACGCTTTTCTTTTGCCAATCTCTCTGGTTTCCTTGGGAACATTGTTGGAGATTCCTAGAGCTATAAACTTATGGTGCAAGTTAACATGTCCTTAGAACTACTTGCCAGGCCAAACAAGCAAGATGGTGCAAAGTACCCTTTTTAAGGTAAACTTTGAAGTCAATTTGGGCTCTTCGCAGGTAGTGTCGAAGTTATTGTCCACAATTTTGTTTTAAGTATATAACATGAAGGAGAGATTCTATCGCTTATGTCTTTCGAATTGTGTAATCTGCTTTCGACATTGTCTACATGTATTCACTAATGGAATGAGTGTTGGAAGAACAATCTTCTTTGCCATTCTTTCCAGTTTGGATTCTTCTGTAACTTTTGAGCGTCCATTTGAATCACCCTAAAGTTTCCTCTTTCCACTACAATTGATCAGTTATTTCTATGCTGTGGAGATTAATCTCTACCTTCTTAAGAAATATAGACAACCACAGAGTAACGACCCACGTACAATGCACGTGCAACACAACTAATACTCCGCCGAAAGAATCTAAAACATGTCTCTCCTCTTCATCCAACAAAGCTTTCCCACTAAAGGCATCTATCTTCCATGTCGGTCTAAAGCTTGGGGCCTTGGGCTTCTTATAGCAGTTTACAACTGTCATGAGATGATCTTGCCAAAGTTCATTTCTTGGGGGCGGAGTGAATTGTGTAAGGCATCTTGGGTAGTTTTTGTGCTGAATTTTCTTCTACTGCTTCATATTGAGGTTGCAATAAAGCTCGTCATTTATAGACTATTTTTTTCAAAATCAACTACTCTGCCATTGAGTTAAGGCAGTTGTTTGCTTTGAAACGTGATTGATTAGGAAACATGAGGTTGTCAATGCTACTTGATCTCATCCTTCTCTTTATCTTGCACTTGCAGCATTAACTTGCTTATTCAGGATTTAAGAACCATTTGGATAATACAAGGGCTTAGGAAATGTGTTGTTTTTCTACTATGCCTAGGGTGGAACCAGAAAGAATAAAGGAAATTTGCTGATTATTTTTGGTTCATAGGATTGACGTAGGAAAAGAGGATTCAAGAACCTTGAAGAGCATAGGAAATGTGTTTTTTTTCCGATTATGCCTTGGGTGGACAGAATACAGGGGATTTGCTGATTACTTTTTTTCTTAGCATTGATGCAGAAAAAAGAGGATTTAAGAATCATTTAAAAAATTACATGGGCTTATGGAAATGTGTTGTTTCCAACTACAACTTGGGTGGACAAAATACAGGAGCTTTGCGGATTAGTTTTCGTTCTTAGGATTGCCAAAGGAAAAAGAGAATTTAAGAGCCATTTGTCTTACCCAGTGCTCCTGGGGAGAAATTGAAAATCACGAGGTAATAAAGTACATGTATAAGTAAAAACATGAAAGAGGTAACTCTTGTACGAGGGAAGGCATAGGACATAATGCTATACAAGTTAATTGAACACAAATTTGAGAAAGTCGGAAAAAGGAATTTTATTACGTACTATATCACAATAAAGTCGAGTTTTATTGGTGAGAAAGTTTTTAAGATGTGTCTGCAAGAGAGTATACTCTAAATTCATCATTGTTAGACTTGGTTATTGTTAGAGACTACACCACTGACATCTACTGCCAAACATTTCACATGTTATGTCTTCGACTAGGTAGTTTTTGTGCTGGATTTTCTTCTTCTACTTCATACTGAGGTTGCAATAAAGCTTGCCTTGACAGGCTAATTGTTCAAAATTGAACTACTCTGCCATTGAATTAACACAGTTGTTTGCTTTGAAGCGTTTTGATTAGGAAACACGAGGCTGTCAGTGCTGCTTGATCTTTTCCTGTTCTCTATCTTGCACTTGCAGTATCAGCTTGCTTATTCCTCTCCGTCCCTTCCTTCCACTGCAAATAAACAGCTCTACCTTCCGACCAAACCCATGCAAATTCATTCTAGACTTCACCGCAGTCAATTTTGCTTCTGCCGATTGTGAGCATGACGAGCAATATTTTCAATCGAAGACAATGTCTTGCTTATAATGGTTTCTATATCTCGGGGGTTCCCCATGAAATTTGAAGGTTTGCAAGTTTGACACATCTAAACCTCTCTTACTAAAAAATTTCAGGCCTAATACCCCCAGAAGTTCTGCATCTTTTGAATCTTTTTTCGCTTGATCACTCTAACAATGATCATAGTTTCAAACTTGAGCCTAACAGTTCTAAAACAGTCCTTCAAAACTTAATCCGGTTTAGTGAAGTTTCTCTTTCAATTATCAACATCAATTCAGTTATTTGCTCATGAGCTTGTCTTCTTCTTTGTCTTTTATATCAGTCTTAAGAATATTGGATTGCACGGGATACTACCTAATAAAGTTTTCCAATTGCCATATTCGCACACACTTTATTTTAGTTTCAACAAGGGTCTCACTGGTATTTTACCAAAAGCGAACATGAGCAATGCTGTTTGGTGGTTGGATCTTTCAACAACAAGTTTCCTTGGAAAATCACCATATTCAATTGGCCTTTCTGAAGTTTTTGAATCACTAGCAACCTCGAGGGTGCAACTTTTTAGGGTCCATTCCTTACTTCATGGGAAACCTCTCTCTCATTACCTTTCAGGACCCCTTAGAAAACAGTTTCAGTGAAAATTTCCCATATTTATTCTCAAATCTAAAAAAACTGACTCGATTAGACCTTTAATACAACCACAATTGCAAAGGCCAAATTCCATACCTCTTCGCATATCTCAGACAGCTAATCCTCTAGCGCTTAAAGGTAACAATAACATTGGTCCGTTTCCATCCCCAGTTGCGAACTTTACACAAGTTGTACTACTAGATATGTCATCTAATTCACTACATGCACCCTTCCCTCCATCATTTTTCAGCTTCCAAGCTTGACTATTTTGTATTTATCGAATAACTCACTTAAGGGTACAATACCATCTTGGTTGTTTTCTATTCGCTCACTCGATTAATTGGACCTTTGCAGTAATCAACTCATTGGGCCAATGCATGAGTTCCTGTACAAGTCACTAGAGTTCATCATTTTGAGCAAGGATGAGCTAACAGATCCAATTCCACTATCAATTGCAGAACGTGAGAATTTGACTTCTCTCTACCGCTCAGGGAACAATTTAAAGGCGTTGTAGAGCTAGACATGTATTCAAATGTCATAAATCTTCAGTAACTTGAGTTGTCTAACAACAATATGTCAGTGAGCACTACTAACAAAAGCAACACAAATTTGCCCAGTCTTACTTAGTTGCAACTGTCCTCTTGCAAGTTGAAGGAGTTCCCACATATGTTAAGAGCCAACGGGAATCTCGACATTGTTGGACCTCCTACAACAATATTCGTGGTGAATTTCCTAAATGGGCAGTCTCCAGATATGGGGATTCATTAACTCATCTAAACCTTTCTCACAACTTTGCACTCTACCTTTGCATTAGCAGTTTCTTTATGATATGCAATGCGTTTCAGTCTTAAGGGATTTTAGCGAAACTGAGCACTCTACATGCATATGCTACGTAGAAATTAAGGGTACTCATCTTATGACTATAGTACTAGACATGGATTACCAATCTGAACCTAAAAATGACAATTCTTTCCCTTCGTAGCCTAGCTTTTCGGTTTGATGATTAATTGGAGAACAAGTGAGAGCCAAAAACGTGGGAAAAGGCTTAAAGATCCTGGTAAAAATGAAAATCACATTGGAAGATGCATCTTTTCAGGTATCTAGAGACATCTAAATTACCTTATACATTGATTAGTACCATAGTTCGTAAACTCACTCTTGATTTCACATCTACCTTCAGAAACTATGTGGCACCATTTCTTTATATCAAAACCCACTAAAGGTCAACATGTAGTATGGAACGGAGAAAATAGTAATGACACGGTGGTATGTTAGGGACTCTTTTAAGGTTGGATCGTAATTCCATTTATCTGAAGAAAGTCCGGAAGGAGAAGACGGTTAGACAACTTAGTTTCCATTGGTTGGGGTCATCAAATTAAGTAGAACCCTATGCTATAGTTGGGTGTTAGGCCACTGATAAGATATGCCATGTATTGGGTAATCATATGTTGGCAAGTTCAAGTCACCTATGAGTGTTGAAATAGACTTTCAAAAAAACAAAAAATGTGAGTTAAGCATGGCTTGACTGGAGGCTTTATAGGAATTGTAAGAGGACTCAATACATATAAATATATTTTGGAAATGTTGAGAATATATAGGGTTCATATTCATTCAAAGCAAAAATTAGTATTGGTTTAAAGCGTTTTTTATCACACCTTAATTTTACGATGAACAAAAACATTTGATATTGCATGTGCCTCAAAATCGGGTGACAGTGGCCGGACCCTGTTTTCCTGGTTTTAAATGGATCTAACTTGGTGCATATGCAAATTACATTCTGATCATATAAATAAATTTGTAACCTTCCCATGGCATATAAGCTACTAATATGTTTTCATTCGGCTCCGTTATGGAAGATGGATAAATTTATAGATCTGCAAAATAAAATTTGGAATCTTTTACTTGCTTAATTTTGTTGATTGAGAATCGTATCTATTGCTAAGAGGTAAAGGATTAAATCCTTTTAAGAAATAAAGTTTTTGATCGGATTTCACAGAAACATGAAATCAAAGTAGGTGATAAAGTAGCCAATTGCTGGCTGGTTTTGGATTTTCTAATATTCTTGTTTTGTAAGTGAGGTTTGATTGTAACTTGCTTTTAGTTGATGTAGTTAGTTGTTTTTTATGTAGTCTAATATGTAACTATTTAAGATTATTTCATTCTAGATTATTGAATTGTTGTAGCGTCTACACCTTATGTTTTCCTCGTACATTTGGTGATAATGGGGTTAAAGAGAATCGAGGATCTTGTAGCTGCTAGGGAAATTATGAAAGGTGCCTTAGAGAACCCAAGTATAGCTTAAAAAATTAAGAATAATGACTCAGAATCAGAGGAAAATCAATTAGCAATTTTCCTTTTTGAAAGTTTTTATGAAAACACTTTTTGCAAAGGAGTCTTGCTGTTACTCCTAATCTTTAGAAGGGACAACTCAAAGCAAAGAAGGAAAGGAAGAAAATGGTGTCAATATTGTTCAACTGTACTTATTAGAAGGATCAATACAGGTCAAAAAATTTAATTGGAAGCAAGGGGTAACGAAGAAAAGTTGTTTCTGACGTACGGTTATTATTAGTTTTAGCCTTCTTACATAATTTGTTTTCGCGCAATGACAGAGTTTTGAGGACCATGGAATACAAGCTTATAAGGTAGGAGCACCCCTTATGTAGAACACCAACTTTATACATTTGATGTTGATCTTACATCTATTTTTTCTTTTTGTTTATTGTAGGCATGATTTTGGAGTAGTCATTCGCGACGAAACATGAAATTTTATTGCAGGAAGGATTTGTAAATTGAACCATTGTGCAAGTGCCTTAATAGCAGAAGCTGTAGCAGCAAAGGAAGGATTAAGGTTGGCTATGGAAATGGGTCTTAGCTCAGTGATTTTGGAAGGAGATAATTACAGCATTATCAGTTTGCTTCAAGGAAATTCCGGAGCTAGGCCAGAGATTGACGTGATCATTTTCGATTGCCTCTCAATAGTCAAATATTTGCGTCATTGCAAGTTTTCTTTTAGTGGTCGTAGGGTAGACGAGGTAATTCATGTGATGGCCGAGCATGCTTGTAAGGAACTACATAGGACTACATGGTCTTCTATACACCTATGTGGTTGGTTAACTCTCTCCGGAGAGATGTTGGTTTTTGTTAATTATTCACTATCATTAATATATTCATATCAATTGGAAGGAAAAGAAAAAGATGCTCTTTAACTACGGCTGCTCCACATTTTTGTCATACATTCTCTTTACCCCTAATGGTGGTTATATCCATATATGTAGCTGACACTTGTTATAATTATATTACTGTCATTGTATCTTTGTGATGAAATTTATTCATACTAGGTTTTATTGGGTACTTTTTAATATATGTGTGGATTGTATGTTGTGGGTACTCAATTTCTTTTCCTTTACTTTCTGTAAGTTTGAGTGACACTGGTTTTGATATATGATTATACCAGAATTATATAGGACGGCTTTTGAAATTAGAAGTGTCAAGCCTTCAAACACACATATTTTGTAACCATTGTATCCTGCAAATTATATTGTTCTTCTATTTGGTGTTTTTATTTAGAAATCAAAAAGTATATTGCATTAGTTGTTTATTTTATAATTGATGTATTTCTAAATTAGAGGTACAAAACTAGGGAAAGTTGTAATTGAAACAAATTATTTGATTGATGAAATTTATTAAACCAACGACTTCTTGATCTTCCCGCTACCATTCTCTTTTCCTCCACTAAAATAAAAGGAAACTAAGCTGTTGCATGTATCTAATAATGCTTTGCCATCAAACATACGACACGATATCAATACACAATAAATGAAGTCAAGTTTTAGAAACTTATAGTTGTGGCTACCTGCATTTCTGTTGCTGCTAACTTTTTTTCAAGTATGTTCTCTTCTATTTATATCATGCGAATAAGTACTAAATTGTTGATTGAAAAATGCAATGCGTCTGACCATCACTTCTAAACATTTTGAAGAACTATAAGTTCTTTGTCACCACATTCTTCAACACGGTTGTGAAAATCAATTTCACAATACCTTCTTTTTTAATGGAATATTAAGCAATATTAACCACTACATAGAAAACAACTCACGTGCAACGCATGTGCATCATAACTAGTACTATAAAAGGTTTAAAGCCCTTGATCCCAATGGTTGTTCCATGTTGTCTATATGCAATGGAGTATGCATTTATAGGTTTCTTCATATCTTGACTCTGTTTTTCCCTCTGAATTAGGATAGATTTTCACTAGCGTTTTGCATTATGGTGGTAAATGATATGCCGCTGGGGATGAATAAAATTTTCTTGTTCTACCTAGCTATTCTTGGTTTACTCTAACAAGGAGTTTACACATTTTAGGTGTGCCCTTCTCATGTGCCAGACCTTTTGTCTGAAAGCCCGTTGATCGTATCAGGCAGATACCAGGGAGCTTTTCCTGATATTCTTAAAGCCAAAGGTACCCTTGCAGATATGTGCAATTTCTCTGTAGACCTGAAAGTACAAGTCGCAAAGGACATACCTCACAACAAGGTAAGACACCAAGTTATGAGCTAATCAACATGTGAATTGTGCCGTTTTAAAATGCCACAGACATCCTGTTTTGAAGCAAACTGAAGTAAATATCTTAAATCCCTCTAAAGAGTTTGACGCACAAGATTTCTGGCTTATATGGGGAATCCTGTTTAAGTTATCACGTATTGGTCTCTTGGCTCATTCTTTTTGTTCCAATCATCGGTATCCTGTATATCAGCTTTGAAGATTTGTTAAAATTCCATCTTTTCTACCTTATACTCTATAGCCCTTCTCTTTGCAGTTGTTATTATTAGTTGAAAGAGTTCAAGTAGTAGATGACAACTGACATTTATTTCTGGTACCTTCTACTGTCTGACGATGGTAATGCTTTGTTCATTAGGTTCTTGGCAAGCGACAGATTGAAATACATACAGCTCAGGCATGGCAAAGAACAAAGATCTTGAGGAGAGGGTCAGTACTTGATTTCATCTGAGTTAATCTTTCCACATAAGAGTAGTAGTTGGAGTAGGGAGCAGAGTTTCCATTATCTTGTTTGTCCTTCTCAATATCTATTTCATGTTAGATTGGTGTTCGGATCGATACATCCAACTCCAAGAGGCGTACCTAGATGATATTACTCCTGGTCATA
The DNA here is from genome assembly GCA_033065855.1 of Escallonia rubra. Taxonomy (NCBI): domain Eukaryota; kingdom Viridiplantae; phylum Streptophyta; class Magnoliopsida; order Escalloniales; family Escalloniaceae; genus Escallonia; species Escallonia rubra. The sequence goes on from JAVXUO010000447.1 coordinate 41,537, forward strand.
TGATCCAAACCAGTTTTGCAGGCATTTTCTGGTTGTTTGCCTGTATGCTTACTTGATGCTCTAGCTTCTTAACTAATCAATGATTAGGATTGCAGGATCATTCTCATCCTTTTGGGCAGTTTAGAGCATAGCATTAAATTTACTACTTAGGAAGGTCTTGTCGCTTTTTTATGATTTCTCCATCATCACGTTCACGTTATGTATAATGATGTTGCTGAGCCATTTCCCATTTATTGGCAGATAGTAAAAATGAGTGTACAAGAATCCATTGTTTCCGAGTATACACGAATGATCTTGCTCGAGACTCAGAGAGAAATGAAAGCCACAGCGAGCAGAATAAAAGAGGTGCGCACTGTCTGCCATATGAAGTAGTACTTTGGTCATTGTCATAGGTGCGCACTGTATATGCTCATTATATGCTGCAAATATTGTTGCTGTCTCTTCAAAGGACTACAGTGTATCTTGTGGTCTCTCTTTAAAAGATTATATATTAAAATAAGAGATTTTCTTTTCCTCTCCGTTTTAGGATTTTTAAGTAGATTGACTGTCAGGTGGGAGATGATAAATCCCAGAAGTAACAGTGCTGCAAAATCTTGGAGTCGGTTTCGGCAACTTGATCGCCACTGCTGAAAACACTCCTCCGGGATCCAACGAACCAAAACTGCCAGAGGCCGCAGAGATTTTTGTAAGGGCAGCTTCCAACTTTTGCGGCAAGCTATGTGGCCACTGCTGTTGCATGTGCTGCATCCGAACCTGTTCACGGATGAATGACCAATGTGCAATCGCACTCGCCCAGCTCTGCGGCGGCGCCTTGGCATGTCTAGGCTGTCTTAGTTGTTGCGAAGCATGCTGCTGTGGTGGACATGACTGATGAGAAGCATAACTTTGTGGAACCTATTATCATATTCTATGTTGTTTGCTGGTTCTTGTTATTTACTGTTAGAGAAAAGGAAAAGGTTGCATGGTGACGATAGTTCAAGGTTACCATCTTTTCTGCTTTCATTTTCAGGGTTTTAAACATTAAAAAATTTAGAAAATGATAAATTATATATTAACTTGTTTAGATGCCATTATCAGAATTATAAATTTTTTAAAAGCTATCAAAATCATTTTATGTTGGTTGAACATCATTTTTCATATGTTTATTTATAAGCCATACTGAGTAGAGTGATTTTCAACTATATGTTCACAAGAAATTGATGACTAGCGTTTACGTGAAGAACAAAACCGAACCCTTTGTAATAGCTTTACCGCAACTGTAAAAGATGGGCATCTCGGATTTTTTTTGCTTCAAAAGGAAACAACTATATTAATACTAACAAAAACTAGGACCGAGGATATTCCACCCCGTTTACATCTGCAACAAGCAGTTCATATAATTCAACAGGGGGGAGGTCGAGATAAACGAAAGCCCCATCCTGTCTACTACCACAATTCGCTAGCATGTCCGCACATTGGTTGCTCTCACGATATATGTGAAAAATGCTAGAATTTGTCTCCCTAATTAAAAAGCGACAATCATGTATAATATTACATAATGGATGAAATCGATCATAATCTTCAGCTGTCAACAACTTTTGGGCTATCAAAGAATCAGTTTCGATCGTCACTCCGTGCAAAAGTTGCTCTTTAATAACTTGTAGCGCTTTGAGTATTCCAAACACTTCGGCTTCTAAGCTATCTTTAGTAGATAAGCATCCCCAGAAGCCTCCTTTCCAATGGCCTTGGTCATCCCTGATGATGCCTCCATATCCTCCTTGGCAGCTATCTTTGGCGCATCCATCTGTGTTGCATTTGAGGTTACCTGTGGAAGGCATTAACCATTTAATCAGTTTGGGTGGTCTATGTAAAGGGGTAGAATGCTTACTTGTTATGAGCTCAAGATCATGAGCCAAATCAAGGACTTTTTTCCAGGCAGTCCACACTTCAAAGCTAGTTCCTTCGATACTTTCTTTATTCCTTTCTTTCCAGTTCTGCCAAAGGCAAGCCAAGAACACATGATTCCAGTGGACATCCATAAAAAACAGGTTATGATCCATATTCAAATATTTCCTAATCCAACTAATCACATTTAAATTGAGATCCTGATTAAACATCACAGGATTAAAAAGCTTAGTCCACATGACCTTGGCTTTGGGACACTTCCTAATAGTGTGGTCAATGTCTTCAATGTTAATATTACATCTAGCACAAAAAGCATTAGGACTTATATTCCTCACAGCTCTCATCTCATTAGTTAGGAGTCTCCCATGGGCAATAATCCAAATGAAAATTTGAAATTTTGGGGGGATCTTGAGCCTCCAAATCCAATCAAAATCTGGATTAGAGGTGGTTTGCACATCCAGAGAATAGGCAATCTTATAAGCACTAGCAGTAGTAAACCTGCCATTGCTCATAACTCCCCAAAAAGGAGAGTCATCAATTGGTTGGAACAGGGGGAGGTGCAGGTTTGTTATAGCCTGTATTTCAGAAGCAGGAATATATCTAGATAGGGCCTGGACATTCCAGCCCCCATCCTGGGAGATAACTTCATGAACAGTCAAGTTGGGATCCCGATTAGGCTCATGGATAGGTTTAAATTTAAGGGGGCCAGATCCAGTCCACCAGTCTTCCCAGAAAGACAGGGACTTACCATTTTTGACATGCCATTTAAGGCCCCCATTTATGACAGGAATGGTGCTTTTAATACTTCTCCAGATGTGAGATCCCCCCTTTTTTTCCCCAGAATCTAGGGTTGCAGCATTCAGAGTACTTGGCTTTTAACACTTTAACCCACAAATGGTTTTCATTAGCTATCAGCTTCCAGCTCAGTTTGGAAGTCAAAGCAAGGTTATTGATCCGAGCTTTCCTAATATTTAAACCCCCATGATTTTTAGGTTGACAGACATTATCCCACTTCACAAGGTGGATCTTCCTAGTGGTCTCAGTATCTCCCCACAAAAAGTTCCTATTTATTTTATCCATATCATCAGTTATCCTCTTAGGCAACATTTGGGCTTGCATAACATGATTCGCCAAGGTCGAGGTCACAGACTTTATGAGAGTGGCTCTACCCGCCAAGGATAAAATTTGGTTTTCCATCCAGCCAATTTATTTTGCATTCTATTAATAATCCAAGCATAAAAATATCTAGTAACACTGCTAGGGACCATGGGAATACCCAAATAAACCCCTCTATTAGAAGTTAACGGAATACCACATCTCAAGCTTATCTCCTTAGCCCTAAGGGAAGGAGTGTTGGGGGAGACATACAACCTAGACTTGTTAAGATTTATCTTTTGGCCAGACATGCCACAAAAGTCATTAAGGATTTGCATAAGTGTATCACAAGTGTAGTTAGTGTCATTTCATATCAACATGAGATCATCAGCATAGAACAAATGTGATATAAAAGGGCCAGATTTAGAAGCACGCAATCCAATACAGTTTTTTTCTAAATTAAGTTGATGAATCATGTGGGATAGTTTTTCCATGCACATAGCAAAAATATAAGGAGACAGAGGGTCCCCCTGTCTCAGACCTCTACCAAGACTAAAAGGGGGCAGAGGTTGCCCATTCCAAAGCACAGACATAGAGGCCCCTGTTATGCAACTCATGATGAGTTTAATCCAACTAGCAGGAAAATTAAAAGAAATCAGGGTTTGTTCAATAAAGTTCCAGCTCATCCTATCATAGGCTTTCTCAAGATCAATTTTGAATATCAGCCCTCCTCTTTTGCTTTTAGAATGTTTGAGAGTGTGAATAATCTCTTGGGTGATAATGGTATTGTCAATAGTAGACCTCCCAGGTATAAAGCTACATTGGGCAGGGCTGATAATCTTATGTAACAATGGTCTCAATCTGGTAACAAGAATTTTAGATAAAGCTTTATAAGTCACATTGAGGAGGCTAATGGGTCTAAATTGGGATATTTCCTGAGGGGCTTCCACTTTAGGAATGAGGGTAACAAAAGCCAGATTATTATCTTTAGGCATAACACCATTATAGTAGCAATCCTTGATAAAAGAACAACAGGATTGCCCAACAACCTTCCAGTAATTATGAAAAAACAAACCATTAAGACCATCAGGTCCAGGGGCTTTTAAAGCACTAATATTCAGAAAAGCTTTATGGATCTCTTCATCCTTTAAAGGGGCATCTAACCACCTAGAGTCAGAATCATCAATTATGGGGCATCTGATATCACGGTAAATCTCATTAATTTGGGTATTGGCATATAATTCCCTCCTAAACATGGATTGAAAGTAGGCATTGATATAAGCAATAAGCTCATCCTGCTTAGTAATCCAAATTCCAAGATCATTTTTGAGAGTCTTAATCTTATTACGTTTCCTACGAATAACAGTAGAAAGGTGGAAGTATTTGGTGTTACGATCCCCCAACTCTAAAGACTTAATCCTAGATTTCTGAAACCAAAGTAATTGTTCCTGTAACAATGTATTTTGGTAATCCTTTTTTCAGATCAGTTTCAAGAAGTTGAAGGTTATGAGAAGAATGGTTAGAAAGGGCATTTTGGATTCCCAAGAGTCTCATCCAGATTCTATTTTTCCGATGGAATATATTTCCAATTTTTTTTTTATTCCAGTCTTGGACGTACATTCTGAAATTATTGATTTTTTGATTTAGCTTCTGACAAATATTATAAGGTTCCCAAGCCCCCTGCACGACCGCAGGAAACTCCTTATGAGTCGACCACGCAACTTCAAATCTAAAAGGTTTAGCTATACTAGAGTTAAAAAACCTACCAGCACAACAAACATACATAGGACAATGGTCAGAAGAGATTCTAGGAAAGTTGTACACCTGATTTTTAGGGAATTTGATGCACCACTCCGAATTTGCTAAAGCACGATCCAGACGCTTCTGAGTATTGGCCAAACCCTTCCTTCCATCAGTCCAGGTGAGCTTGGGACCATTGCATCCCAGATCAACCAGTCTGCAGTGGTTGATATTGTCTCTGAACTTGTGTATTCGAGAGTAGTCGAGCAGGTCCAGTTTACCTTTCCTTTCACTGATATCCGAAATATCATTGAAATCCCCCCCAAGCATCCAAGGAAGGTTGATGTTCGAAGCAAAAACTTTAAGGTTATTCCAAAGGTCATTTCGCTTAGTAAGGTTAGGGCTAGCATAGACAGCAGACAACACCCAATCACCGGAATTAGGGTTCGAAACCAGGGCATGGATCACTTGAGGATGAGCTTGGATTAAAGAAATCGAAATGAAGTCAGCTTTCCAAATCAACCATATTCCCCCAGATCTACCTTCAGGATCCATGAAAATAGACTCCGTAAAGCCAAGATTTTGAAAAAAGGATTTTAAAGTTTCCATCTTCACAATTGGTTCGAAAATAGCCACAGTCGAGGGTTTGAAACGTCTAACCATCTCCCTAAAATCTCGTTTAAACTTGTTGTTACCCGCACCATTACAATTCCAGAATAAAAAATCCATAAAATAAAATTGATGGGGAGGTAAAGAGAACGACAGATACAACACCTCATATCTTAGGTTCATCCCTCTGACTCTGGTCTTCACTTTGGACACGATGTCCATTACCAGTCGCTGGGTTTCTTCGATGTGACCTAGACCTACCTCTTCTGGCATCAGGAGAAAAGGACCGATATCTTTGGGTCGGAGACGGCTGGCGAGATGTACCGGCGACCATCGAAACGGATGTAGAAAAAGAAGGAATATCAGGATCTAAGGGAACATCAGGGTTATCCTGAAAACAAGGAGTCTCCATCAAGTCAAGCTGGTTGGCTACGGTAGGAGGGGATACAGAACGAATGGGTTCTAAGCAGGCGGTTAAACTGGTCGCAGAGTTAGGGTTGAAATTTTGAGATGGAGGGGAAGAGGGGCTCTTTGGTTCCAGACAAATGGAAGGGGTAAAGGCGCTCGGGGAAATGAAAGGTGTGGCGGCGATGGGGAGATGAGAGGGGATGGTTATCATGTTGGGATTTGTAGCATCTTCTTCCACCGTAGGATTGTAAGGCTTATCCTGAGACCTGATCGGACGGCTAGGAATTAGGTCAGGAGAAGGATGGGTTTTAGCATTGGTCAAGACTAGTCCAGGTACAACCAGGGCTTTAGGCCCCTGATTTGCCAACGCTGGGCTAGGTTCTAGGGGTTTCAGGGTATGGGCTGGAGGAATAGGAGGGCCATTCACAGACTTGGGCTCCTTCACAAGGGCTTGGAACCGATTTTGGAACTGGGCTTGACGCGCCTCAATTGATTTCGAATGGGCCTGCCACCTAGATTTCCGCTTGGCAATCATCCATGGCCCAAAATCATTACTCTTGACCGTTGCCTCAAGCGACCGTTGTTGAGCCTCAACGGTTAGACCATCTTCTTCCTCCGATCTGACGTCATGCGATCTAATCTCCAGCTGTTTGATTTTGCCTGCCTTTTCCGCCTCCATAGCTCTCCTTGCCGGACAAAGCTCCCGTCGATGACCCACACAACCACAACCAAAACAGATGTTATTCAAGTATTCATACTCAATCTTGTAGTCCTTCCCATTAATCGAAAACGCAGGAATAAGTGGTAAACCCAGGTTGATTTCCACGCAGATTCGGGCATATCTTCCACGGACTGAGGTCGCGGTGTTGAGGTCAATTTTTAATGGTTTCCCAAACTTTTTTGCTATCTTCAGAAGAACCTTCTCATCATAATACTCAATTGGTAGTTCAGGAAGGCGAAGCCACACAGCGGTTTTGGTCTCCAGAGCTTCTGAAGGCTTGAAATTGGCCTCCCATTTTCTGACAGTAAGGTAGTGGTTCAAAATAATCCAGGGTCCTCCGTTTGTAACATAGTGGTAATCTTGAATATAGTCGAACTTAAGCAGGAAGAAACCCCCATCTAAATCAATAATTTCAAATTCCCCTTGGAGGTTCCACATCGCGCGTAATCTGGTAGATAGGGCACGAAATCCAATCGATTTACCCAAGAGCTTAACAATCAGGGTGTTTTCCCATTTCTTCCTAATCTTCCTAAGGAGATTTGGGGAAAGGGAGATGGCAGGCTTGAGGGGATTATCATCCACTTCATCACACTGATGCACTGGTATATCCATTGAATCCTCCCCTTCTTCCTCATCGGAGGTAGAATCCTCCATTAAAGTATCAAACTCAATTTCCTTACCTTGATTCGCAGAGACAATGTCTTTGTAAGATTTTCGAATTTCCTTCACCGAAGATGGATTGACCTTGTTTTTAGCTTCCACTGGATCAGACTCCCTCATACTAGAGTCGGCATGTGAGAATAAGGGGGTACGATGCTCTCTACTCCTTGGGTCATCAGCTTCTCCAGGCTCTGTTTCCATTCCCACCAAAGAAACCCAGAAGCAGAGGTCTCAGAGAGAAAAAAAAGTTTTATTTGGCACGGATGATGAAGTCAGCACAGACTAGGTTGGGCCATCTCGGATGATTCACGTAGTGGGCTATGTTACGAAGTGGACTAGTTGGGACAATAGAGAGACGTCCAATTCCAAAAGCCCAACTATCTATGCTCCATTTGGTTATTATTTGGCAAAAAGAGGGATCATCCTGTCATGGATTTTGTACTTACAGTACCCCGTCTGGACCTGGTAGCTCATAAGCTCTTGTTGCTGGTTAGTTTACCCATATAGCTTCATTATCCTATTAAGGGGTTCTTTTGCCACTGTTACTGGCCAATAATGGATTAAAAGTCACTAATCAAGATTGACGCTAAGGCTACAACTTTCAGATACTACTGATTTATGTAGAAGTTGCCTAAGAAAGGGAACCATCGACCCCAATCTAAGCTTAAATTTAACGAGGCACCATTAACCCAAATATACACAATTCTCTCACTCATAATCCGTAGACATGGGCATGTATCAAAAGTAGATGTACTCACAAAGTAATTGCGTCGAAATCCTGCCACTGTAACAGTCGATCAAGCGGATGGGCCTCAATGGAGACTTCAGTAGCTTTTACGTGCCCTCTGCCGCCTCCAACAAAGTCAGACTCAATATAAAGCTGGGCACACACGAGGCGGGAATAAGGAGATCTAACGTGGCCGCAATTAGCATCCGGCCAGATATAACAAAACATACTATCACCTAAATATATCAAGGGTGGTATATATGTCAGTCTACTGAAGCAATCAGCAAATGACTCTACAATTATAGGACAGTTTATGCGCCCTGAACACATCCTGTTCACGTCAAAATTGTAAGCGTAAACTTTCCTGTGGCCAAACCAATACATGGTACTCCGAACCAGTACAGGCGTTGAGTAACAGCGCATCTTGTCAAAATCTTGGTCCACAACCTCCCAAGAGTCAGAAGAGGGGGTGTAAATGAACAGGCCTCCACTGCAGCGAGAACCAAGTACAATCCTGTCCTTGCCAAGAGCTAAGCCATACAAGTCCTCACGGTACAAATCCGTTGGTGGGAAATTGGTAGGGGAGGCAGCAAGAGCTCTCCACTCGTTCTTCTTAGGATCAAGAACCTCACCCCAAGGCTTCTTACTTGAAACCTTGCGAACACCGCCAAACATGTAAATCTTGCCTTCAAGTGGCACTGCCTGGCCATACAGTAACCTGCGGCTCCTCATTGGCGGCCCAAGCATCCACCCCTTCTCCGGGCACGCCACATCCGCATATCTCGTATGGCGTGAGAACTTAGAAGACCCACGAGGGTGAGAACCCAAGCTGTAAATAGTAGAGCCGAGCCCACAAATGCGGCTGCTGCACGGTATTGAGTCAGTTTCCCATATAGGAGTAATGACATTAGAGGATTCGGGAATCTGATTGTAATTCCTTTGCTTCTTATATGGTTTAGGATTCCCACTCTTGCTGCTGCCTGAGAGGTTAAGGCCATACCAAACCATCTTCTTGCCAACCTCAAAGCGTAGGCAGATGAAGGTCCCTGCATCGTGCGTCGAGCATGGCCTGAGGGTAGCATCAGCCGCAGCAAGGAGCGTACGAGACTCATCTCTGCTCCTAACTGATTTTAGGTTTCACTGCCTGAATTTGATACTACCGCAACACTCATTTTTAGACCCTAGATCTCTCATCCTACCTAATGAGGAAAATTGGAGCCACGAGCCTCAATTATAAGCCCAGATCAAGATTCTGCAACTTTAGAGTACCCAACATGGATTAGTAAAGAGCCTTGGGAAGATCTCTCCTTAAAATTTCAACAAGAAGACCCTAGCGCATTTGCCCTTAAATTTGCTCCAAGAAACATGTACATTATGAATTGGTGTGCTACGGAGTTGGGTTGACTTGAGTTGACACTTTTAATGCTTGAAAGAACAAAAATTAACTCCCATGAATTCATTAGGTAAACAACTGTCACTTGGTGAGTCGTGCACAGTTCAAGGTGCTGAGTGCACACAATCCAAACATTAAGATTTATTTCCTTTCGAGTTTTGCGTGAGTGCATATAACCTTGCCACCAAAAGACATACCTCCCACTCAACTTGGGCAAGTTATCACATGTTTCCATCAGTGATTTCAGTTCTATTACATAACCATAAATGAGACTATAGTCTCAAACATGAAGGTCACAAATAGATCTAAAGACACTAGCATGACGTCAACTGTAGACTTAGATTAGGAGAAGATTTGTTTAATAGTTGAACTTTTTTCGAAGTATCTTCTGGAGCTCAAGTCCTAAACTAAGCTTACACATGGAAGCTATAAAATAAAAGCATTCTGCGCATATCAGAAGCCAGTGGAGTATAATCTGATTTTGTGATAAAGATGAGTTTACAATCTTCTCAAATACATTATGTTTGAGATTCAGAAACATATGGAAAATTGAAAATTAAAAACAGCGTCTCGAGAAACGAAACATAATATTGTAATGTTAAATAGGGTCGTTAGTTTCGGTTTTACCAGATGACTTCATAAAAGGTCTAAATTTAACTATATGCAGAATCTGTGAACAGCGCAGTTATGAACATAAATTTACCAATAATGGGGGAGAGATAGATGTACTCACAATGTAATAGCATCAAATCCCTGAAAAGAAAAGAGTCGATCCAGGGGATACGCTTGAATTGACAATTCAGTTGATTTCAAGGACCATTTGCCGTTTTCATCAAACTTAGAAGTGATCTGCAGCTTTGCGCATACCAAGCGTGAGTTGCAGGATCCATCGCCACGGGACATACCATCCGGCCAGATAAAGCCAAACACACTACCACCTAAATGAATTAGGGGTGATACGTATGGCACTGCAAGGCAGTCGTCCATCGAACATTCTATCAGAGGACAATTTATGCGGGGTAAATTACATAAAACCCCCTAACGTTTACATTCGGTTCTCACTTAAGACCCTGACGTTTCAATTTAAACAATTAACACCTCAACGTTGAGAATTGGTTCCAATTGGACCCAAAATCATTTTTCCGTTTAAAAAGGGGTGGACGGCCGTCCACCTTGAGGGGCATTTTAGGTAATCCATATTTGGTGCTCTCTCTCTCTCTCTTTATCTCTCTCTCTCTTTCTCTCTCCCACACACACACACACACTGAAACACAGACCCACCCACAGACTGTGGCGCCCCCCTTTCCCCCACACCATTCCCTCTAAACATGCCCACTACCCCTCAGCATCTTCCCCGATCACAAAGTGCTTGGTGTTAATGAAGCAGGTAACAGTACCTTGTATCTTGACTGGCCAACCCATTTTGATATATGTGTGGGAGTAGCAAGGGGTCTAGCTTATCTTCACGAGGAATCACGTCTTCGTATCGTTCACAGAGATGTGAAAGCCAGCAACATTTTACTCGACTCTGATCTCAACCCTAAGATTTCAGACTTTGGTTTGGCAAAACTGTATGATGACAAGAAGACCCACATAAGTACTCGTGTAGCAGGCAGGCACAATGTATGTTTTTCTGTCAGATATAAAGAGTTGATTTCCGTTTTTTGGTATGTGCTTTAGCCAAAGTCTTAAGATCAACTTGTTCTTGGTTGCTGATGTAATGGATATCTTTGGATTCGCGATCATCGCCCGTTGACAGCTTGATTTTGCGATGCACGCAGTGAGTGTTGGTTTCTTTAGCAGGTCGGCGGTGGGTTTGCTTAGCAGATCTTTGGTGTTTTACTCAGCTGGCCCGCACTGGTCTTTGCCATGTTCGTCGCCGGCAGTTTCATTTGGGGCGCCGGCGATTCGTTTTCTTCCATCTAATTCCAGTCTTCTTCCGGCGACCTTGTGTTGGGTTGTCAGGCGCTGTCATGGCGCTTCGCCGAGTTGTGTGTGGTTGATTGTGTGTGTGAGTGGGTTGTGTGTCTGTGCCTCTGTGTGCGTGACTGTGTGCGTGTGTGTGAGTGCACTTTGTGATCGGGGAAGATGCTGCGGGTGGGGGGGCATGTTTAGAGGGAATGGTGTGGGGGAAAGGGGGGCGCCACAGTCTGTGGGTGGGTCTGTGTTTCAGTGTGTGTGTGTGTGTGGGAGAGAGAAAGAGAGAGAGATAGAGAGAGAGAGAGAGAGCCAAATATGGATTACCTAAAATGCCCCTCAAGGTGGACGACCGTCCACCTCTTTTTAAACGGAAAAATGATTTTGGGTCTAATTGGAACCAATTCTCAATGTTGAGGTGTTAATTGTTTAAATTGAAACCTCAGGGTCTTAAGTGAGAACTGGATGTAAACGTTAGGGGGTTTTATGTAATTTACCCATTTATGCGCCCCGTACACGTCCTCTTCAAATCAAAGTTGTAGGCGTGCACCTCCCTGCCCACCCAGTACATTGTCCTTCCAACAATCGCAAGGGTTGAGAATGCGAGCATTACTGAAAAATGTTCATCCACAGTCTCCCAAGAGTCGGAGGAGGGAGTGTAGGCAAACAGTCCTCCACTGCGGAGAGAACCCGCCACAATTTTTACATCCCCAAGAGCCAACGCAAACAAATCCCTTACATACAACTTTGTGGATGGAAAATTTGCAGGAGGCCCAGTAAGAGCTCGCCACTCATTCTTTTTGGGGTCAAAAACCTCTCCCCAAGGCTTCCGGAGTGACACCTTACGCACACCCCCAAAAACATAGATTTTGCCTTGCAGTGTCACGGCCTGCCCAAACAGCCTCCTGCTCTTCATTGGAGGAGCTAGCATCCACCCTTTCTCAGGGCAGGCCGCGTCTGCATACCTTACCTCGCGCGAGAATTTGATATCCCGATGCGGGTGAGAGCCCAAGCTGTAAATGGTAGAGCCCAGACCAGATATGCGGCTGTATCTGGGTATGGTCTCGGTCTCCCAAATAGGGGCGTGTACTATAGAAGACTCCGGGATCTTGTCGTACCTCCTTACCTTCTTCTTTCTTTGCTTAGTGTCCCCATTGTCGCAAGAGAGGCTAAGGCCATACCAAACTATTGCCTCCTTATCCTTGAAGCGCACACAGATGAAGGTCTCTTTGTTCTTGGAGCATGGCCTGAGTTGAGGAACAGCGATGGTCGAAGCTGAAGAATCTTCTCGACTCCTTTTCACCATGTTTAATCCTGCTTAACACGAACAACAAATATAGCTAAAGCAAGCATGACAAGGGCTAGATCATAAGGAGAAAATCAAATTCTATCCTTCAACAGTAAGGAGTAATTTCAGGTGCACGAAAAAAGCCAACGCCGCTAAGCAAGACATCTAGTGCCAAGTAAGAACATCTGCTAATTCACCATGAAATCACATGGCCCTTTTTTAATCAAAATAACTCATCCCAACGACCTACAAGCCAAGTTAGGCAAAAAAAAAAAACTACAGTACGTAAATACATAATATGCTTAGGTGGTTTAGATTTCACTTTTCAGTAAGAAAAAGTAAAGGCATGCAAAACAACCAAAAATCAGTAAAAGAAAAAGCAAAACCCATAAGAGAGAGTGAGAAAGCTAACAGCAGAAGGAGAAGAGATACCTCGAACCAAAATTGGGTGCCTTCGTGGTAGTCGATTGCGCTAAAAGGGCATAAAATTTGGTCAAGCCGTCAAAATGTGGGTCTGTCTCTGTGAATTTTGAGTGTGTGTGCATGTAGCGGTAGGTTTTTGGGGGATGTGTAGGCGTTCCAGTTGGAAAAGATTTTGCTTCTCGGATGGTAGAAGATACTTACGACAAGTAATAATTATTAAATATTTTGTACCGTCAAAAAAGTATCGGTAACTAGGACCAATTTAGTCACGTTTTCATGTTCCAATTGAACACTTTCCATTTTTTTTTTTTTTTTAAGGAGAAGATTATTCTCTTGTATGAATCGATATTATTCCATTCCAATTCCTTCCCGATACCTCCCAAGGAAAATCTCGAATTGAATCCCAAATTGACTGGCCAACAAGATCAAGTTGGAAAGGATATTCCTTGATTTCTATGATAAAAAAAGGTCGAGAAATTCAACGCTACTATTCTTGAACAACTTGTAATTATAGTATTTAAATAATAAGGTTATGGCTAAGAAAATTTATCTTTCCTACTTGGCATGACTATCGTTATGTCATTTGGCATTCAACCAATCAAATAACTTTTGAATTTCTCTCTCTTTCACAACATGTCTCACTTAAAAATTAATTGATTATGCCAAACATCCAAAGCTCTCTCCTTCCCCCCCACAATTTTAAATTTATATTTCTCATTCAGCTTTTGAAACTTGACAGTAGTTTAGACAAGTTTACTATTTTTTTACAATTCCGTCCTTTTTATTTCTTAGTTAACTGAAAACTGCAATATCAGATGAACATTTTGTAGATTGCACATAAATTTGACATTTTTCCTAATAAGTCTAAGAAATTTGAAGCTCACCCTGCTCCAAGTAGCCAAGGCAAACCATCCATAAACTAGCGTCTAGCCCTCATTTTCTAGATGTTTAAAGCAATTATCGCGACTAGAAACCACAGTAGACAGATTACGTCTAACAAGACTGGAGTCGGGAAGGGAAATTTATGTTGTCAAGGAACTAAGCTCCAAGCGAATTTTGAGTATTTTAAGCTTGCTTCCTTCTGGGGGACATAATCAGTAGTAAAAGAAAATGACTAATCCAAGATTCAAGTTCTAGATCATTATTTTTGGGCGTTTAATATGTTGCCAACTTGTAAATTGGGAGGCTTATTCTTGCCAAAGTGGTTCCATTAGAGATTAGCATTCTTAGGAGTTTTTAAGTATATGCCGGAAAATTTATAAAAAACGGAAATGTCTTTGCTTAGTTAGTCTAGTCTATTTAGAGATCAAGCCACTGTTGTTAATTCATTCTATGTAGCGTGGGACATAATATACACATAATGGAGTAAGTCCACACCCTTTTGTCGCTAAGAACTTTTCAATCCTTTAGTCCCATGAGGGCACATATTTAAGCAAAAAGGGTGTGAATCCTTTAGTCCCATGAGGGCATTCATTCCTATTAGTTGGAATAGATGGAATAACATTGGCACTAATAGAATATTTAGTTGCTCACGAGCCGTTAATGATTGACAAGCAAAAAAGATTCGAAGTCAAACGATCAACTGGTGTAGACGGCTTAAAGTCACCGAATTATGGTGTTTTCTTAGACACTGGTATCTCTAGCTGCAAAAAAGAGAATTCTCATGCTTACTCCAAGTTTACGGAATGATATATATATATAGAAGCAACGTTTGTCGGAACCTTTATCTGTAGAATTTGTCTGACAAAATGTGTTGGTTTGCAAATAATTTTAATATGCGCGTGTGCAACCACGTACGGTGAACATACGTTATCTAATAATCCCAAAATATGAGGTCTTACGTGCAATTAATTTAGTATATAATCACAAAATTTAAAGAAAAAAGGTAGTATCAAACTTACTTGTAGGATTTTTCAATCCTAGTCATGCTCCCACCCAGAAATTTCGCTCCCGAGTCTTATAGCCACTCCCGCTCCTATTCCACAATTCACAATAGCAGTGACGCTCTTGCTACGGAACCTCGCACATGCTCCGGCTCACACCCACGCTCTGTGCAACTATGGTACCGGATTTATTTGTATTAACCCCTAGTTAGTCAATTAAAACGATCAACACATTGAATGTTGATTGGAAGTACATATTGCAAGAGAAGCTCAACGGCTCACAATTATAAAACCTTTTCTGACCACCACCTAACAGAACTCTAACCTTGAATTCCCAAAAAAAGGATCAACTCCCCAAATCCTATCATCTAGGAGTGGTGTTTCTTCCATTTTCTCGTTTGGTCTCGCTCAGAAATGGTTAAAATCGCTCAGTCAGTTGCTTACAAGCTTGGTCAAATACATTGGTTCTCCAATATATTTTTTCCTAAACAGTTTATCTCATATATGCGAGTAATAAAGATACAATGTTGCGTTATGAAAGAAAATTGTACAAGATTCTGATTGTTTTCGCCTATTCAGTATTCAGCGTTCACTGGAAAATATTAAACGGTTGTTAAATACTATGTTATCAACTTAGGTAGCCACAAATAAGTACTAACTTTATCTTGTGGGAGTCACAGTTCAGATGGATAATAAACCTTAACCATGGTAAACTATAATTTTGAAGTGAATAAAGAAACTTCAATCCGACGCCTCTATCGTTGTAATTCTTAATTAACTAAATGACCAAATCTATCATCCACAAGGACAATCTTTGGTATTGCGTCAGGCATGCATTCAAGAAGTTTCACTTTAGTTCCCATTAGAGTACAACCTTTATAATTTTGAAAGTACTGCCGTCACATTAAATTAAATAGAGATAAACACTGGAAACCGCCATGCAGGTGCTCATTAGGCGCTTACAAGACGCTTAGTGGTTGCTTACTTGGCAATGGAAGGGTAAGGCTTCCAGAAGGTTCATGATATCTTTACAAACTTTGATCTTGTAAATATGTGAATATTTTAGAGTAGTGATGATATCTCTATAATAGTAGAAGATTATTCTAGGAAGGGTTTAGAATAGTAGAGACTTGTGAAGAGGCTTGTAAATATCTAGAGAGAGTTCTAGAGAGTGAATGTAATATGTAGGATCGAGTGTATTTCCACCGTCCGTTGAGGATGTGGACTAGTATAAGTAGCCAAGGCCTCACTTGTCCAAGGCATCCAAATGAGATCCTAAGACATCCAAGACATCTTGGTACTTAAGCATTGTAACCTTTCTCCAAGTAATATAGTGGGAATCATTTCCCCAAACCCTTGTGTTCTCTTGTTTGTTCGCTTCTAACATCGCCCAGCTCGAGAGTTAGGCTGACTTAGCACAAAAGAGAGAGCTTGATAGTTAAGTGCCGCACGGTCTGACTTAGAGAGGTCGTTCGTTCTGTGATAGGTGGTATCGATCATAAATAAGAAGAAGAAACAATTGTACACCTTACCCTAACAGCCAAATAGTCAGGGACATGTTGATAGGAATTCCTTGTACAATCAATAACACCATTCCTCAGAGCAATATACATTATTAAAAAACGAGTCTTGTTTGAAATGTAAAATATCATTCAATTCTATATCAGCATACCCCGCCTGTAAAGGATTTTTTCATCCACGCATGTCAGTATCGACATTGATGTTACCATAATCCCATAATTTCGCCGGGTATTCAACCTGATCACTTCCATAAAAAAAGGGCATTGATGTATACAAAGAACACACAATTTGTGCATCAACAACAATATAAGGATTTTATTGTGAATTAAATACCAGAAAAAGGATGACATAAAATTTCATGAAAAATAAACATCATGCACCTAAGCTTGTTACCCGTCAACGTCTGAGCAAGACTACAGAGCTGATAAAAGAGCCCAACAGCCAGCTGCTGGAAGAACTTGTGGAACATGACGAGCAGTTAAAACTTCCCTGCAATGCATTGAGTCGTGCGAGATTTGGGAATACAGATCCATAAATCATCAAAATCAGACATTTCTATCTCGGTAGGTGGGCCTCCTTCACTACTTACTTAGTGGGTGAAACTACCATATATGTGAAACGATGGAAGGCTCATTGAGCCGTGTGAATTGCAGTGCAGTAGTTAACACTGTATTATCATGAGAGCCACATAATCACTTTTGGTGTGGTTCTGTCTTGGTTCCGTCGGTGAATAAATCTTCATACATGTCCATAATCATAACAAGTGTAAGATAGCCCACTTGAGAATATATATATATATATATATATATATATGCACACACACATACATATATTATAACAATAAATAAATTGACCCACCATTATCCCCTCAGAAATGACATGCAGATCATAATAATACATGATGTTTCATGATAAATAAAATTCATTAATAAAATCCGTAGCATGAGAATCATCTTGCTTAGTACGGTTAACTCTGTTCTTGGTGCATGCGCTTGTATTTGTTTTCCGCGATGTTTGTGTAGATATATGACAACTGCTTTTAAAAGAATTTGTTTATTTATGGAATCCATTTTTGGTACTAATAGAAGATGCTTAGAAAATCTTTTCGTTTTGCATTTCGTAAGGTAAGGCGGCGTTTGACAATGTTTCGTTTTTTGCTTTTTTTTTTATTTAATTTTGTAAGCTGAAGAAAAAAAAATTGGTAAACAGTTTTAGATTTTTTTCCTAAGTTTTTCTTAACTAGCTATTTGTAGATTTGGGGTTGTGTTGTTTTCCATTTTTGAATTTTGGGTCTTTCGCTATTGTTTTTCTTTTGACATCAATCTTCAAGTTTTGGTAAAAGCAAATTGGTATCCACCTTTTTACAACACTTACTTTTCATTTATCACTCCCACCGGCTACCCCCAAGCATGACCACACTACAACCTGCTGTCGCCAACCGTTGCGACTGCATCGTCCTCGTCCTACTGATGTCGCCACACATATTTGCCCATTTGTCGCAACACTACTACCGTTGACAACGCAGACCTCCATCCAACACCATCACCTCCACAACCATCGTCACTCACATCTATGCCCATTTGTAGTCATAATTTTTTGTCGCTAAAATGCGTGGTTTTGGTAAATAGTTGAGAAGAGGTGGCCGAGTAGCAGAGAGAGAACACAAATCATTCGAAACCCTAACTACAAACACATAAAGAAATGTCAAGGTTTAATCTTGGCCCACCGCTTCTATCATGACCGTCCATTTTTCAAAATGTTACTGTCACTAAGAGCATCTGTTATTGCGTTTCCAAGGGCTGTTGCACTCAACGGCTGCAAAACAAGTACGATGGGTTAGATGAAGCATCACGTATTCGGATTAGGTTCCTCCTGTACAATATTTATGCTGTGACAATTGATAATCACTAAAAAAATATTTTGTCACTATTGTTAAATTTGTAGTGATATTTTTTTTGTCGCTAAACTACGTGGTTTTGGTAAAGACGGCCGAGTAGCAGAGAGAGAACACAAATCATTCGAAACCCTAACTACAAACACGTAAAGAAATGTCAAGGTTTAATCTTGGCCCACCGCTTCTATCAGAATCGTCCACTTTCAAAAATGTTAACCGTCGTTAAGAGCATTTGTTATTGCGTTTCCAAGGGCTGTTGCACTCAACAGTTGCAAACCAAGTACGATGGGTTAGATGAAGCCTCACATAATCGGATAACGTCCTCTTGTACAACATTTATGCTGTGACAATTGATAATCACTAAAAAATATTTTGTAGCTATTGTTAAATTTGTGGTGATATTTTTTTGTCGCTAAAATACGTGGTTTCGGTAAAGACGGCCGAGTAGCAGAGAGAGAACACAAATCTTTTGAAACCCTAACTACAAACAAATAAAGAAATGTCAAGGTTCAATCTTGGGCCTTCGCTTCTATTAGAACCATCCATTTTTCAAAATGATATTGTCACTACGAGCATCTATTGTTGCGTTTCCAAAGGTTGTTGCACTCAACGGCTATAAAACATGTACAATAAGTCAGATGAAGCCTCACGTATTCGGATAAGGGTCCTCCTGTACATCATTTATGTTTTGACAGTTGATAAAAATTATCACTAAAGAATTTTTGTCGCCATTGTTAATTTTGTAGTGATAACTTTTTGTCATTAAATGATTTTGGTAAAGACTAAATAAGACAGAGAGAGAACACAAATCATTCGAAACCCTAACTGCAAACACATAAAGAAATGTCAAGGTTTAATCTTGGCCCCCCGCTTTTATAAGAACCGTCCATTTTTCAAAATGTTACTGTCACTAAGAGCATCTGTTGTTGCGTTTCCAAGGGCTGTTGCACCCAACGACTGTAAAACAGGTACTATGGGTCAGATGAAGCCTCACGTATCCGGATAAAGGTCCTCCTGTACAATATTTATGCTGTGACAGTTGATTTTGCAGCACTACTAGCTTCTGGGATTTATCATCTCCCACCTGACAGTCGATCTATTTAAAAATCCGAAAACGGAGAGGAAAAGAAAATCTCCTATTTTAGCCATCGTATATATTCTTTTAAAGAGAGAGACCGCAAGATACAGTGTAGTCCTTTAAAGAGACTGCAACAATATTTGCAGCATATAATGAGCATTTATAGTGCGCACCTAGCTTACACATGACAATGACCAAAGTAAATACACTACTTCATATGGCAGACAGTGCGCACCTCTTTTATTATGCTCGCTGTGACTTTCATTTCTCTCTCGGTCTCCAGCAAGATCATTCGTGTATACTCGGAAACAATGGAGTCTTGTACACTCATTTTTACTATCTGCCAATAAAAGGGAAATGGCTCAGGCACCATCATTATGCATAACGTGAACTTGATGATAGAGAAATCATAAAAAAGCGACAAGACCTTCCTAAGTAAATTTAATGCTATGCTCTAAACTACCCAAAAGGATGATAATCATAGATTAGTTAAAAACCTAGATCATCAAGAAAGCATATAGGCAAATAACCAGAAAATGCCTGCAAAACTGGTTCGGACCACATGACCAGGAGTATTACATTCTGAACAATATCATCTAGGTACGCTTCTTTGAGTTGGATGTATCGATTCAAACACCAATCTAACATGAAATAGATAATGAGAAGGGCAAACAAGCTAATAGAAACTCTGCCCCCTACTCCTACTATTATTCTTATGTGGAAAGATAAACTCGGATGAAATCAAGTATTGACCTTCTCCTCAAGGTCTTTGTTCTTTGAAAACCATGCCTGAGCTGTATGTATTTCAATCTGTTGCTTGCCAAGAACCTATTGAAGAAAGCATTACCTTCGTCAGACAGTAGAAGGTACCAGAAATAAATGTTAGTTGTCATTAACCTTTGAACTCTTTCAACTTATGATAACAACTGCAAAGAGAAGGGCGATAGAGTATAAAAATGGAACTTTAACAAATGTTCAAAGCTGATATACAGGACACTGATGATTGGAACAAAAAGAACAAGCCAAGAGACCGATACGTGATAACTTAAACAGGATTCCCCATATCAGCCAGAAATCTTATGTGCGTCAAACTCTTTGGAGGAATTTAAGACATTTACTTCAGTTTGCTTCAAATCAGGATGTCTATCACATTTTAAAAAATGGCACCGTCATATGTTGATAAGCTCGTGTCATGGTGTCTTACCTTGTTGAGAGGTATGTCCTTTGTCACTTGTGCTTTCAGGTCTACAGAGAAATTGCTCATATCTGCAAGGGTACCTCTGGCTTTAAGAATATCAGGAAAAGCTCCCTGGTATCTGCCTGATACGATCAACGGGCTTTCAGACAAAAGGTCTGGCACATGAGAAGGGTACACCTAAAATGTGTAAACTCCTTGTTATTTTCAAGAGTAAACTAAGAACAGGTAGAAAAAGAAAATCTTATTCATTCCCAGAGGCACATCATTTACAACCATTATGCAAAACGCTAGCGAAAAACTATCCTATTTCAGAGGGAAAAAAGAGTCATGATATGAAGAAATCGACAGACCTTCCATTAAAATATAACCTACAGATGCACACTCCATTGCAATAGACAACATGGAACAACCATTGGGATCAAGGGACTAAACCTTTTATGCAAAAATAACCCAATAATATATAGGTTCTAGAAATCCCTCCACTTGTCGGCACCGCCTAGTATGTCATAAACCTTATATACTAGGTAGCAACTCAAATCTATCTCTTGTGGCTAATTACTTGCCCAGTCATCGATGTTTTAGCTCTAATGCAAGTCTTAGAAGAAGTCTGCGGAATGTTCATGTACTAGTACACTTGCATCAGAAATATTTTTCTATTCCACGTGTTTGCACGTATTATCACTAGACCTAGCAAAAGAAGACTTGGACCCACGGGTCGATCCGTATCTGGCCCAAAAAACCCTAGTACGGGTACGTATTTTGAAGATCCGTTGAAAACCAAACCGACTGATAATTTTCGGGCAATTCGAGTCGGATACGGCGTGCTATCTGAATCTTTTACTATATAGGTCCTAGGGTTTTCACTTTCACTCATTATTTTCTCTCATTTTCTCGCTGTACAGCTCCCTCCCTCTCTCTCTCAACGTCGATCTCTCTTACCCACTAGTCACATCCATCAATATCGGTGTTCTTCACATCAACTCGACAGCGTCTCATCCATCTCACGCTCTGCTGCCCTATCCGCCGCAGACTCTCCGCCTCCAATGTCTCCGATCAGTTCCGCCTCCAAAGCATTCCCTCTCACTTTTTGGAGTTAAATCTCTAAATTGCTCCCAAGCTGCACATGGGTAAGCAATGCAGAATAATCAAGCCATGATGAACACTACATCTACATCTATCCATAGCAAAGAAAGATCTTTACGGCAACCCTAGCAGAAAGAGGCAGCAACATACAGAGTGGAAGGTTTTCAAAAGCGAGAGCATAGAAGGCTTTCACAAGCGAGAGCATAGTTGCGGGGATAGGGTCCTCGTCATGGATAGTCATGTTTGCATCGAGATCCGCTGTTAATCTATATACATGTATAAAAGGTTTTGCGGAATATCAAGAAGATAGTTTTGCTGCTCAAGAAGGTGGTTTTGAGGAGGAATGGCAATGTGCTAGTGAATAAGATACATCATGCTGAAATTAAAATCTTTATGAAAAATTTCAAGAAAGTTATTGTTATTAATGAATAAAAGGCGATGTCCAAAAGGAAATGAGTCCAAGGACCTAAAATCTTAATTTAATCGAATTATGCCAAATCAAGTTTAAACATTCCATAATCAATCTCAAATAATAAGTTAATAATTTATATTATCCTAAGCGCTTAACAAAATTTGAACCAAACGTGGTGTTTTAGCTCCTTTTAGTTAAAAATAAAAAGGGTTGATTACACTTGGCATTCTTGAGATTTTTATTTATTACATATTGCTGTGCTTAATTATTGAAATTAAACACGGCCACCAAGTGAAAAATAGAAAGGATTTGGTGGTGGAATGATGTTTGGATAGGCAGAGAAAGATTATGGTGGTCGTCGGTGGTGATCGCTTAGTTGTGTGGGCATGTGCCAAAGTTGGTTGGGCATCACCGGCAATGGCTTAAGCATATAGAAAGACTTTTTAAGGGCAATTTGATAAATTAAAGTAAATTGTACCGTGGCTAAACTTTTTGTAATGGTTTCTTAATAACTAATAAAAGGCGTTGTATAAAATTATTATAAATTACAAGGTATGAAATATAATTTTAATAGTTAAACGTATCTGTAACCGTAATAATAAGCGAAAACCTAACATCGTGAGGATAATTAATTAATCCAAACAAAAAAAGGAAAAGGAGGACATATAAATGCACAATGCTAAGGACGCCAAAGATCCTCAAGAGCCCTACACAAACACGCTCTCGCTCTCTCACAAACAGATCCCCAAGAGCCCTACACACACAGACGCGGTTGACGCTGGAGAAATATTTATGCCCTTTCAGCTCAATCGACTACCACAAAGGAAGGCACCTAGTTTTGTTTCGAGGTATCTCTTCTCCTTCTGCTGTTAGCTCTTCCACTCTCTTATGGGTTTTGCTTTTTTGCAGTGTGTTCTTCTTTTTTCTGATTGTTTACCTGAAGCTCGTCAGCCGCCTAACCTCCATAGTCCATAGCTCACATAATAAATACTCAAATTAGGTGAGATCTGTTGTCGGGTCCAGACATTTCTTCTAGCTCAATATCGATTACTTTAAAGGCACCTAGTTTTGCCCTCTCGGACATCCGTGTGGCTCAACTTTTTAATTTTCCTGCTGGTTTGCCCCCCATTAATTTTAATCGTGTAGCATAGGCTTTCTCTACTGCGGTGATATTGTCCCTTCCTTGTATCTCGCGCGTGTCTTTGATTGAATCACAGTATGTCTATGTGGGTATATTCTCTTACTGAGCTTCTCCCTACAATCTGGTGGATAAGCATGAAAATCTGAATCATCTAACTCAGTTATTATTAAAAAGTTTTCTAATCTGTGTATATACCGGAGAAAAAGAGCAGCAAATCTACGTGGGTTTGTTTGTTGTTAATGATTGTTAACTTTGTTTGGACTGTGCTCTTATGTTATTCTGAAAAGACATGTCTCATCGTTTGGGTGCAGTGCAGTGATACCATGGGGAAAAGGAACAGAGATGAGTCTTATACGCCTCTGACTGCTGCTGATGCTACCCTCAGGCCATGCTCGATGCAGGAGGCAGGGACCTTCATCTGCCTACGCTTCTATTTTGGCAAGAGGATGGTGTGGTACGGCCTTAACCTCTCAGGCAGCAGCAAGAGTGGGAATTCTAAACCAAATAAGAAGCAAAGGAATTACAACAAAATTCCCGAATCCTCT
Source organism: Escallonia rubra (assembly GCA_033065855.1). Classification (NCBI taxonomy): domain Eukaryota; kingdom Viridiplantae; phylum Streptophyta; class Magnoliopsida; order Escalloniales; family Escalloniaceae; genus Escallonia; species Escallonia rubra. The sequence continues at coordinate 65,157 of JAVXUO010000447.1, forward strand.
AATGTCAATATTCCTATATGGGAAACTTACTCAATACCGCGCAGCAGCCGCATTTGTGGGCTCGGCTCTACTATTTACAGCTTGGGTTCTCACCCTCGTGGGTCTTCTAAGTTCTCACGCCATACGAGGTATGGGGATGTGGCTTGCCCGGAGAAGGGATGGATGCTTGGGCCGCCAATGAGGAGCCGCAGGTTACTGTTTGGCCAGGCAGTGCCACTTGAAGGTAAGATTTACATGTTTGGTGGTGTTCGCAAGGTTTCAAGTAAGAAGCCTTGGGGTGAGGTTCTTGATCCTAAGAAGAACGAGTGGAGAGCTCTTGCTGCTCCCCCTGCCAATTTCCCACCAACGAATTTGTACCATGAGGACTTGTATGCCTTAGCTCTTGGCAAGGACAGAATTGTACTTGGTTCTCGCCGCAGTGGAGGCCTGTTCACCTACACCTCCTCTTCTGACTCTTGGGAGGTTGTAGACCAAGATTTTGACAAGATGCGCTGTTACTCAACGCCTGTAATGGTTCGGAGTACCATGTATTGGTTTGACCACATGGAAGTTTACGCTTACAATTTTGACGTGAACAGGATGTGTTCAGGGCGTATAAACGGTCCTATAATTGAAGAGTTGCATGTTAATTGCTTCAGTAGACAGATATTCATACCACCCTTGATATATTTAGGTGATAGTATGTTTTGTTATATCTGGCATGATGCTAACGGCGGCCCCGATAGATCTCCTTATTCCCGCCTCGTGTGTGCAAAGCTTGATATTGAGTCTGACTTTGGTGGAGGCGGCAGAGGGCACGTAAAAGCTACTGAGGTCTCCATCGAGGCCCATCCGCTTGATCGACTGTTATCGCGGCAGGTTTTCGACGCAATTACTTTGTGAGTACATCTACTTTTGATACGTGCTCATGTCTACAGATTATGAGTGAGAGAATTGTGTCTATTTGGGTTAATGGTGCCTCGTTGAGTTTAAGCTTAGATTGGAGTCAATAGTTCCCTTTTTTAGGCAACTTCTACATAAATCAGTAGTATCTGAATTAAGTTGCTGTTGTTGCCTCTAATGATGGCGTTTGTTCGTCCTTCAATTCTGTAGTAAAGCCAGATGCAGAGAGCATGAAGGGGGAATATAAGGTCTATTTACATTATGTACAATTTCTGCACTACTACTCGATATTGCGGATGTGCTGATATGTAATTGGGTGTGATGTTCTTTATGCTTTCCCTGAAGTGCATAAATACAGCTTTAATAGGTTCATGTCATAGGAGTATGAAGTTTGAACAATTTAATATTTATCTTACACGTCTATATGTGCCAATTCCTCTACTGATTTTTCCACTATCTTCTTTGCATTGGTGGATCTTCCTGAATTACAAATTGAAATACTTGGCTCACAGTTCCATATAAAATTTAGGCATTGTAAATAACCTTTTATTCATTATTTTGAGTGTTACGTGATTTTTGTTATTGTAGTAACCTTTGGGTACTTTTAAATAAGTGATATAGCTTTAGGGATCATTTGAGTTATTTATAGACCTGGCAAACGGGTATACCCACCGGATACGGGTAAAAACCGATCGGGTCCGGATAAATCCGAGTCGGGTAAAAATTACACGATTTTTCCCTGGTAGTATTTTTTGGCACCCGTACCCTACCTTTGCGGGTAGGGTATTACCCGCGGGTAAATGAATTTTTACTTCTATTATTAACATATATATTCACTGCGGTATTTCTCTGGAAATATTTTTTTCTTTTTCTTTTATTACAATTATCACAGTTTAATTTCTACATGATTTCATTTTTGTTACTACAATTAAACATATTTTTTGGCTAGAGATCCAACAAATAATCTCAAATCCAACACAATCAGAACATCAATCTTAACATTCCCAGAAAAATGTGCTAAAAATCAATCATAATAGAAATAATACAAGTAGATCAAGATCTGATTGATGACCATTACATAAATCATTAAAAAATTAACAGAAAAATAAAACAAGATCTGATTGATTTCATAGTCAGATCGACTATGAAATCAAAGTTAAAGGCTGAGGCTTTCCACGGACGACAGTGGCGGAGTTGTGGCCGTCAGAGCTGAACAATTGGTGCCGTCAAGATGCGGAGAAGGTCGGTCGTCGATGGATCTGACTGTGGTGGCCGGTGGGTGAGAGCGAGAGATAAAGAGCGAGGCTGAGGGAGATGGGGTTGTCGGTGGATCGATGTTGGGTGAGAGAGAGACAGATCTGACTATAAGGGCGTGGTGGGTGAGACGAGAGATAGTTCAGGGAAGGAGGAAAGTGGTGAGGGACGTCGTGAGAGAGATAGCGAAGTCATGACTCGTGAGAGAGAGAAAGAGGAGCGGCGCAAACGGGGAAGATAAGAGAAATGAATGAAACCCTAGCATTCTAGCACTTATATATAGTGAACAATTCGGGTAGGTCGGGTAACCCGTATCCGACCCGGACTGACCTGAAAATTCCGGATCGGTTCGGGTACAGATCTGTTTTCGATGGGTATTCAAAACATGTACCCGTACCGGGGATTTTTAGCCGAGTCCGGATTGATTTTTGCCAGGTCTAGTTATTTACAAGTTTAGAGAAATAAGGACTAGTCAGTTTGTGTTTTTCTAATAAAGGCAGTTTAGACTTAGAGAGAGATAGAAGAAAGAGATCTTAATACGAGCTCATATAATTGGTAATTAATCTTAAAATCAGCTTGATTACGAGGAGCATTTGAATCAACTTAGAACTCTGTTTATAATCAATTTACAAGAAAGAGAAATCTTAATTACGAGCTCATATAATTGGTAATTAATCTTAAAACCAGCTTGATTACGAAGAGGATTTGAATCAATTTAGGACTTTGTTTATGTAGCTTATATATATGTGAGCAAATTTGATTCTTTACGCTTTTAATTTATTGGAGGCTTGCACAACTATGTGAAAAATATTGCGTAATTTAAGGTAAGAGTTTTGTGTACATATCCATCTCATGAGCATCATGCCTTTGATTAATCTCATTTCTCCGATTTTGAATCAATGATAAATTTGTCTATCGTCAAAATCATTAATCTTTGATCATCGTATTTGAAAGGACACCTCCAAAAGCCGATGTTAAGTCCAGTATAGGTGTTGTGCGTGCAACCTATCACAGCTGTCCCGAAATCTCTTTTTTTGTCCTTCTTGTCTCCTAAATCCTTGCAACTTCTTATAAACACAACGACCTCGTACATATTTTGTTTTTGATGATTCAACTTGAATTGGATTTGTATTTTTTTCCGATTCGTTTTAAGTCCAATATTTAGTATATTTTGAAGTCGTTTGAGATATTCATCTTATTCCATCTGATTTGCTTGTAAAGTTTTCGTACTTTGTTGTTTATGGTTATTATGCCTTTGAGACACTTTTAGTGTCGATTAGACCTCTTTGGAATTGAAGTAATATCTAGAACATTCGCGTGCTTAGGTTAACGTGATGCGATGACATTATATGACAATTGCTACCGGTATGCAAATTTTGAATTTGGAACCTTCATGTGGTTGGGTTAACATGTTTTACACACGTATTAAGTGATTGTATTGTGTTTGATTATTAGTTCAATAATTTGAATATATTCCTTTGACTTTGATTTGATCTTTGTTGGGTCAGGATCTTCAAATGAGAATATTGTCATGCTAAGGTTATTTATCGTTTTTGCACCTTCATTTCTACATGTTGCATTTTTTAATCAGCTACATGTTATTAAATACCAGTGTTGTACTGTGTAGGTGTGTATGTTGTATCTTTGCTGAGCTTTGTGCTCATTTTCCTCTTCTCCTATCATTTCAGGTTAACTAAGCTGATGTAGTTTAGAAAGAGTTTAATAGCTATGGAAGAGCTTGGAGTTTTTACTTTTGTTTAAGGCTTTTATTTAGTTTATGAATTTAGTTGGATTTAGGTTATGTTTTACAGCTCTCTCAGTACTTCTTTGAGGTTAAGTGTTTTTTTTTGGGTAAATGCTTTGGTATTAAATTTCTCGTAAGCACATATATTTTGAAATTACCCACCTCCGGTCGGGTGCGTGACAGATTTGGTATCAGAGCATTGGGATATGATTTGCATTGGAATTCAGGAGCAAATAAGGATGTGATTGGAATATTTAGGGCTTATTGAGATGATTTGGATGGGAGGTTGTGAGAGCGTAGTTTTACTCGTGTTTGAGAGTCAAAGTGGCGTAGCAAAAGTGTTATGGTTTTGTCACAATTGGTACGACAAGTTTGATCAAAGGAATCGTAAATTTCGAGGATGAAATTTTTATAAGGATAGGAGAGTGAAGACTCCAAATAATCAATTATTCGTTGTTTTATGTTTTAAATTATTTGTAATTTTAGTAATTTTTGGGATAATTTTGAATAAGTGATATATCCTTTGAGGTCTTTAAGTTATTTACCAAGTTTAGAGAAATAAGGGCCGGTCAATTTGTGTATTATTGATAAAGAGAGTTTGATCTTAGAGAGAGAAACCTAGGACTTTGAGGATTACAACTTTTTACTCATAATTGGTAAGTAGTCCTAAACTCAATTCGATTACGAGAAGGATTTGAAACGATTTAGAACTTTGTTTATATAGCTTATATATAGGTGAGCTAATTTGATTCTTTAGGTTCTGAATTTGTTGCAGGCTTGAACAACTTTTGCAAAGATTGGTGTGTGAAGGGAGGATCTTTGCACAGATAGTTGAATGAACACTTAGGAAGATCATCCCCATAGTGCTTTGGTATTAAATTTTCGTAAGTAGAAATATTTTAAAATTAGTATGTGAAGGTCCACCTAGGGGTCGGGGGCTTAACATGCATACAAACTCGTGTAAGTGAAATCTTAGCCGGTCCTAGACCCATGGAGCGGTCCATCGAGGATATATATATATATATATATATATATATATATATATATATATATATATATATATAGGGCCTATCCACATCTATCGGTGGAGAAATAGTTATTTTTACACTAACCGGGGTCTCGACAGATGGCTGAAATTCGACTTGATTCCCAGGAAAATTGGGGGCAAGCCTAAGAGTAGTGGTTAGACGGGGAATCAGATAATTCTAGCGTTAGATATAGATCAGCTCCCATATATATATATGTGTGTGTGTGTGTGTGTGTGTGTGTGTGTGTGTGTAGACACTCCATTTTTGTAGTTGTGTTTGAGTTCTCTTTTATTTGTCATTGGGATTATTGTGAATTGAGTTATTATTGTTATATATTTAGGCCTAATAATAGATAATGAGCATGATTCACTTAAGTTCAATCTAGTTGGAGTCCAGTCAGGGTCAAGTCCAGTTCAGTTAGTCAGGTTTAACCTAGGTTAAGGTGAAGAGATTGTAACTTGATCCAGAATGTAAATTGTGATTTGGGTTTATCCTTGATGAGGAGATTGACTTGAGAGTAATTCCCAAAATCTGGTACATCTCATCTGTATTTTTGGAGATTCTTACCAAATTAAGGGCAACTAAATTTTCAAAAATTCGGAAAAAATCTTATTTATTTGAGGGATGAACCGGCCGGTTGTCAACAAACCAGCCGGTAAGTTGACTTTTCTTGACGTGCGATTTAAATTAGATATTCTGCCCTATCAGAGATCTTAGACACGAAAAAGTCATATTTACCCTTTATGTCAACCCCCAGACCTCTACAAATTGATCACTTGGGCTACAGAATTAAGCATTTCCTCGCTAGAAATTTTGGGACCTCGCCAGAACCTATGAAGCACAGACACGAGTGCGGGTACGAATACGATACGCACCCAATCACGTTTCTTTAAGTTACAAAAGGAAATTAGAAACAAAAAACTAAGTGCCGGGGAGCCAAGCCCAGCAACACGTGCCATTAGAAGCAGCACTAGTCCGTCAGGGATTAGTTGAGGTAAACAAAAGCCCCTTTGTTGTCTTCTCCATCTTGGGGCAGAGCAGGAATGTGGCAGTCCTTCTATATATTACAAACTGGTGGAAGTCTTCTTCTTGCCTTTGTGATGCTAGTTCCTTAGCCATCAGGGAGTCTTCTTCTAGCCTTTGATAATCTGGAGCCCTTCAAATATGACATTCAATTCCGCTTCCATATCATCGCCTAATGGTATCTGTAAAGATCACTTAGGCATTGGCCCTGCTCGTTGCGGTTTAGTCCTCCGTATCCTCCTTTTGGTCCTATTCAGTGCTTCCATCCATATTTACTTTTATTGTACCTGCAGGGAGGAAAAACCACTGAATCTGTCTTTGTCTTTATTGTGAGGCCTCGTTGTTCTACCAAAGGCTTTGTGAGATGTCCTTGGCAAAATTTATGGCCTTTCCCAAGCCAACATAGGATCAAAATTAGATTTTTCAATTGTTAATTTATTACTGTCTTTCCAAGTTTGCAACATCAAGGATATAAAATTACATTATCTTCAACTTATTATTATTTTCAACTTAAAGGTCCCGAGTGTAATTAAAGCGTGAGAATTCTTTTTTTGCAGCCACAGATACCAGTGTCATAGACGGCCGAGAGTAGCATATAGAGAGAACACAAATCTTTCAAAACCCTAACTACAAATAAATAAAGAAAATGTCAAGGTTCAATCTTGGCCCTCCGCTTCTATGAGAACCATCCATTTTCCAAAGTCACCGTCAATAAGAGCATATGTTCTTGCATTTTCAAGGGCTGTTGCACTCACGACTGTAAAAACAGGTACAATTAGTCAGATGAAGCCTCGCATATTCGGATAAGGGTCCTCTTGTACATCATTTATGATGTGACAGTCGATAAAATTATTACTAAATTTTTTTTGTCGCCATCGTTAAATTTGTAGTGATAATTTTTTGTCATTAAATACACGATTTTGGTAAAGACTAAAAGAAGAGGCGGCCGAGTAGCAGAGAGAACACAAATAATTCGACACCCTAACTGCAAACACATAAAAAAATCCCTCCGCTTCTATCAGAACTGTCCATATTCCAATATGTTACCGTTAATAAGAGTATCCGTTATTGCATTTCCAAGGGCTGTTGTAAAACCGGCATAATGGGTCAGATGAAGCCTCATGTGTCTGAATAATGGCCCCCCTGTACAGCATTTATACTGTGATAGTTGATAAAAATATCACTAAAAAATATTTTGTCGCTATTGTTAAACATGTAGTGATAATGTTTTGTCACTAAAATGTATTTAACGATATTTTGTTGTTACAGCATAAGTGTTGTACAAGACACTAATCCCTGAATTTTCCCAGATCAGGAAAGTAGCTTTGCTACTCTTATAACTTATTTGCATATTAATATCATCATTCTCATGTTTAACTAAAAAAAAGATACTAATCCCATGTATCCAAATATAAATCCCTATAATGCGCCATGTGACATTCACAAAATGGTTATTCCGAGAAAATACGATAAATTAGCTTTTTTCAAATAAAAAGAAGTAAGAGTTTCAGTTACACGATTAGAGCATTGCTACCATCTAGCCAAAATAAAGTTAAAAGTTAGTTATAGCCCCATGGAATTTTGTTGCTGGCAGTGTGAGGGGAGTATTTAAAACAAAAGGCGATACACGAAAAACAGAATTATTAAGTCTGGCCATTGAAATGTCAGATAAGTTATTCCGATGTAGCAATGAGGCGTGCCCGTCCCCTTGCTCTTGCTTTCCTCAGGCTGCCGTTAATTTTGAGACACAAGTGTTGCTAGGATAAAAAATGAATACAGTATCACACAGTACTCTATATTCTTCCCATCCCTGTTGCAATCAGCTAGCCGTTCATATACAAAATTTTCAAAATCAACTTTCTTACCTAGGTAGGTGGCCCTCCTTCACTGCTTACAAGTAGGTGAATCTAGAGGTGAAGAGAAGGTTGGCTTACTGAGCCATGTGAATTATGGTACTTGCTGGATAGTGTTGAACTCTATTCTGGTTTTTGCGTGCCCTTACCTTTGTTTTTGGTACCAATATATGGTGCTTAGACATTATTTTTATTTTCTCATTGTGCATCTTTGATCCCGTTCGTAAACCATTTTCATTTTCAGTTTTTGCGACGATAGTAAAAATGATTCCTTTTCAAGGAGAATTAAATGTCACCTAAAATGGCGGTGGGGTTTAGTTGCCGACCATCTCCACCGCCCCCTTAAGGTAGCGTGGTTTCATAATACATAGCGGACGGCCTATCTCGGTAATAATTATAACATTTTATATGGTTGAAATACACGGCTCTTTCGTCAACATGCAACCTTTTCCTTTTCTCTATCAGTAAATAACAATGACCAGCAAACAACATACAACAAAGAATATATGATACAGGTTCCACAAAGTTATGCTTATCATCAGTCATGTCCACCACAGCAGCATGCTTCGCAACAAACGAAACAGCCTAGACATGCCAAGGCGCCGCAGAGCTGTGTGAGCGCGATTGCACATTGGTCGTTCATCCGTGAACAGGTTTGGATGCAGCACATGCAACAGCAATAGCCACATAGCTTGCCGCAAAAGTTGGAAGCTGCCCTTACAAAAATCTCCGCAGCCTCTGGCAGTTTTGGTTCATTGGATCCGGGAGGAGTGTTTTCAGCAGTGGCGATCAAATTGCCGAAACCGACTTCAAGATTTTGCAGCACTACTATCTTCTGGGATTTATCATCTCCCACCTGACAGTCGATCTATTTAAAAATCCGAAAACGGAGAGGAAAAGAAAATCTCCTATTTTAGCCATTATATATATTCTTTTAAAGAGAGAGACCGCAAGATAAACTGTAGTCCTTTGAAGAGACTGCAACAATATTTGCAGCATATAATGAGCATATATAGTGCGCACCTAGCTTACACATGACAATGACCAAAGTAAATACACTACTTCATATGGCAGACAGTGCGCACCTCTTTTATTCTGCTTGCTGTGGCTTTCAATTCTCTCTCGGTCTCGAGCAAGATCATTCGTGTATATTCGGAAACAATGGAGTCTTGTACACTCATTTTTACTATCTGCCAATAAAAGGGAAATGGCTCAGGCAACATCATTATGCATAACGTGAACTTGATGATAAGAGAGTCATAAAAAAGCGACAAGACCTTCCTAAGTAAATTTAATGCTATGCTCTAAACTACCCAAAAGGATGAGAATGATCCTGCAATCCTAATCATAGATTAGTTAAGAACCTAGATCATCAAGAAATCATATAGGCAAATAACCAGAAAATGCATGCAAACTGGTTCGGATCACATGACCAGGAGTATTACATTCCCAACAATATCATCTAGGTATGCCTCTTTGAGTTGGATGTATCGATTCAAACACCAATCTAACATGAAATCGATAATGAGAAGGACAAACAAGCTAATAGAAACTTTGTCCCCTACTCCTACTATTATTCTTATGTGGAAAGATAAACTCGGATGAAATCAAGTATTGACCTTCTCCTCAAGATCTTTGTTCTTTGAAAACCATGCCTGAGCTGTATGTATTTCAATCTGTTGCTTGCCAAGAACCTATTGAACAAAGCATTACCTTCGTCAGACAGTAGAAGGTACCAGAAATAAATGTTAGTTGTCATTAACCCTTGAACTCCTTCAACTTATGATAACAACTGCAAAGAGAAGGGCGATAGAGTATAAAAATGGAACTTTAACAAATCTTCAAAGCTGATATACAGGACACTGATGATTGGAACAAAAAGAACAAGCCAAGAGACCGATACGTGATAACTTAAACAGGATTCCCCATATCAGCCAGAAATCTTATGTGCATCAAACTCTTTGGAGGAATTTAAGACATTTACTTCAGTTTGCTTCAAATCAGGATGTCTATTACATTTTAAATTGGCACCGTCATATGTTGATAAGCTCATGTCATGGTGTCTTACCTTGTTGAGAGGTATGTCCTTTGTCACTTGTGCTTTCAGGTCTACAGAGAAATTGCTCATATCTGCAAGGGTACCTCTGGCTTTAATAATATCAGGAAAAGCTCCCTGGTATCTGCCTGATACGATCAACGGGTTTTCAGACAAAAGGTCTGGCACATGAGAAGGGTACACCTAAAATGTGTAAACTCCTTGTTATTTTCAAGAGTAAACTAAGAACAGGTAGAACAAGAAAATCTTATTCATTCCCAGAGGCACATCATTTACAACCATTATGCAAAACGCTAGCAAAAAACTATCCTAGAAAAAAGAGTCAAGATATGAAGAAATCGACAGACCTTCCATTAAAAAATAACCTACAGATGCATACTCCATTGCAATAGACAACATGGAACAACCATTGGGATCAAGGGATTAAACCTTTTATGCAAAAATAACCCAATAATATATAGGTTCTAGAAATCCCTCCACTTGTGGGCACTGCCTCGTATGTCATAAATCTTATATACTAGGTAGCAACTCAAATCTATTTCTTGTGGCTAATTACTTGCCCAGTCATCGATGTTTTAGCTCTAATGCAAGTCTTAGAAGAAGTCTGCGGAATGTTCATGTACTAATACACTTGCATCAGAAATATTTTTCTATTCCATGTGTTTGCACGTATTATCACTAGACCTAGCAAAAGAAGACCTGGACCCGGGGTCGATCCGTATCTGGCCAAAAAACCCCAGTACGGGTACATATTTGAAGATCCGTGGAAAACCAAACCGACTGGTAATTTTCGGGTCAGTCCGAGTCGGATACGGTTTACCCGTGCTACCTGAATTTTTTACTATATAGGTGCTAAGGTTCACTTTCACTCATTATTTTCTCTCATTTTCTCACTGTACGGCTCCCTCCCTCCCTCTCTCTCTCTCCCTCGCTCTATCTCTCAACGTCGATCTCTCTCACCCACTAGTCAGATCCATCAATATCGGTGTTCTTCACATCAACTCGACAGCGTCTCATCCATCTCACGCTCTGCTGCCATATCCGTCGCAGACTCGCCGCCTCCAATGTCTCAGATCAGATCCGCCAGGGATCCGTCACATAGCACACATAGCACAGACCAATGTGCGCTCCGATAGTGGTCTCCGCGACTCCCTGATCGACTTGATAGCTTTGTTACGCTTTTTATGTTAGCTAGCAAGTATTATTTTTGTTTACGAGATAATTTGTTTTTTAGATCTGCTTGTATTATATGTGTTAATTTTTTGTATGTATTTAAGTATTTCACTACTTCAGAATTAAGAATTAGCTTGTTGGTGATTTTATGGTATTTGTGATAAGATATATGTGCTTATTGTGTTCGGAGACTTCGAGTTGAGATTACTGTGTTAAATTTGAGAATTGAGTTGATCACCCAAGTGATAATTGTAGAAATTAAATTAGAAAGTGATTGTTGTAGTAATAAAAAGGAAGGGCAAAAATACTCTAACAAACATAGCCCAGTGAATCTCTGTTAATAAAAAAATTCAGAAATTTAATAATTTACCAGTGGGTATACCCGTCCCACTAGGGTAGGGTACGGTCACTAAAAAATCTACCCGAAAAAAACCGGATAAAATTTACCCGGACCGGTTTTATCCGTACCCGGCCGGATTTTACCCTACCCGGCGGGGTTTACCCATTTGCCAGGTCTAATTATCGTTCTCCCCAACAATCTCCATGTATTCATATTCCGAAAGATCTCAACCCTTTACACCCGGGGGAGAAGCCTCGAAAAGTTGCAACAGATTGACCACAAAAAGCAACCACAAAATTCTTAGAAGTTCAAGTTAAATTCAGATAAGGAAGAATAAGACCTATTATGTGCTGAACCATGCTTATTCCCCTAATTGGTGAGCTTCTTTTTCTACATAGTGCAATCTACTAATGTATATGAACAACTAGATTTAAGAAAAGATACTAAATACTTTACGAGAGACTTAGAGCACTAAAGTAGTTGCAAATTGTAATGAGAAAGTGGAGAATTAGTAGGGAAATGAATAACAAGCCAGTGAAAGAATACCTCAACTCCATCAAGATCATCCAGACCTCCGATGGTTATATTTGCAACGACGGTAGATAAGGCTCTGGCACATAATCCTTCAAATCGAGCCTCAATTAAATCTGACAGAACATATTAGATAAGACAAAAAGCAGGTGAGGTTTATAGGATTTAAGTAAATAATTTGAAGGGTAACAGAACAATTCATCATAGTTAGCATGAACATAAGTGAGGAATCACAACTCCCAACCACCACGAGAAAAAAAAGAAGACAACATTATAAAATTATATCTTCCTCATAGATATCAGAACCAAACCAGGCATCGAACTGGTCAAGAGACTGCTTCACCAATTCATTGGTTCAACCAGTGATCCAACGGTTTTCATAAACTAAAAGATAGACTACTTTGAAAGAAAGAAACTAAACCTCTCAAGTCTTAATTGCATCCATACACAATGTTCAGTGCTACGCTGATAACTCCTACTTGCACAAAAGCCCCAACCCGTACATCTTGACTATGCGTAAGTACCCTAGTTGCATATAATCTCAAACCGACTTAAAACTCATGGACACATAAAACCATGTGCATTATATACTGGCAGAAAATCACAGATGTGATAAAATGTGGCCTACTTCTTCACCGTAGAAGTACTGAAGCTTATTTTCTTGTTCTGGTGTCAACCACCTAAAAAAGGATTCTTCCTCGCGACACAAAGGGAAATGGAGCAGATGTGTAAAGTTTTGCTAGTTTTTTAAGAAGCAAAAGAGGAAAACAGGGAGATTCATAAAGGACGTTCATTTTGGTAACCAAGTTTATAAGGAATGAAAAAGTTAAGGAGCACTTTTCTGGCTTTTCCCCCTTGACCAAGAGCTTTTGTATAAAATAGAAGGGGTGGAGTTCTGTTAAACTTTCATAATTAACCAAAACCAAATGACAGAAAAGCATTCCTCGTTCCTGATGATAAAGTTCCGTCACATCTTTACTTACCTAGACTCTACAACTGTTTTGAAAGGAAGAGATGGAAAGAATACCAACAGTGGTTAACTGTCCAGAGCAAAAATGAATATTAAGTCACACAAGTAGACAAACCATAAGCACAATGGAATTATCTAACAAACTAGATCAATTCAGGGGTAGGGGAGGTAAAAAATACAGAAAATACCTGCATCATAAGCAGCATCATGCTGGCCCCTGCCAATAAGTGCGAGCATTCGCAAGAAATAATGGTTACAGAATGTACCTACAAATGTGTGTGTCAGCTAACAGATCAAGAAGTCGCAACTTATGCTTCTCCACGCAGTAAAAGTAAATTCATGCCACTTTCAGTTTTTCAATAGACGAAGTCACGCAAAGCCAGCAGTTACATTGGAGCATGAAATGATGTATGGTCCAGAGCCTATGTTACATGGACTCATCAGAATGCGTAGAGTACCCGTGTCGGAGAATCGACACTTGGACATGGGTATGGGATATGTGTATGACACATCTCATTGGATAAGCTACTATAAACACTATCTTATAGTGTTCCCTCTAATTTCTTTGGCTTGAGATGAGACGAGTTTCAATTAAAACCATGTGAGTCACATAAAACATCAATTTTACCTCAGAAACATAATGGATACGAATCCGACACTTGGACACGTATCAACGGACACTTGTACCTGGTCCATTTTAACATAGGACAGAGCTGATCAATTTAGTTTGCAGTATCAGTACCGTTTAAAATTTAGAGTGGAGTAAATAGAGCTACAAGCCAGTTAGATAGATAACGTAAAAATCTCTCCCTAAAGATGGACCAGCATTAACCAGTTCTGAGTTTTGTGACTGACACAGGTCACCACCCTCACCATATTAGCCATGAACATGATGAGAAGAAACAGGGTCCGTCGGTTGAGATAGAAGGCTTAAGCAAGGTGAAGAAATTGAAAAGTCATTCTTAAAAGATTTCTAAATATCGAGTGCTTCATAATCATGGAAATAAATGCATCTCAAAAGCCTACTACTTGGAAATAAATGCATCTCAGAAGCAAAACCACCACTTAAACCCAGCAGATGTGGGATAATATCTTAGCGAACATTAAGATCATTACCTATGCCGAATGTATAAATGCGTGGGCTCAGTGATCCTTGACTTGAGGCATGACGTTTCACAACGTCGCATATGTTCCGCTCATCTTCCACAGAGCCGTCAGTGACAAGAAATATAACAGGAAGCGAATTTCGGGTACCAGACAACATCTCAATAGCCTGAGAAAAGGGAAGGGCATAAAATTCAGTTGGAGGTAATATTACCAAAAGTTAACATGCAGGAAAAACTTGGGATTCAGTAGATGAAAGAATGGAGCGACTGGGAGAACAGGTAAGCCATATGCTCTATGACATAATTGCAGATATACAATGAAAGGAAGGTATAAATGTATGTAGAGGGTATAAATGTATGTAGATTATTGTTGGATCTGATAGAGTCTATTCAAAAGTAATTTGAAACTAAACCTGATTTAAGGCTAGTAAGATGTTTGTGCCACCCCCAGCAATGAAGTTCATGCTGATCCACCGAGTGGCATTTTCAATCGCTTCCTTAGTTGCCAGCAACATAGATGACGAGAAAAGGTAAGTCTCATCGTTAAATGCTAATACAGTAAAAGAGTCTCCTGGGTCAAGCTTTAAAAGTGCTGCAGAGAGTGCATTCTTTATATCATCAAGTGGCTTTCCCCGCATGCTACCACTTATATCAACAACGAAGGCAACTTCCTTTCTGAAAGCCTATCAAATCGAATATTATGAATTCAGAACACTCTTACTCCAAAGATGAGCTCAAACAGCATATGAATAAGAGAATGATGAAAGAAAGATAGAAAGAAATCACACAACCCAAGTCGTTTTGATGGAAATGGAAACCAAAAACATGCCAATTTGAGGAATATTCCATCTTATAGAAGCATGTAACAAGAAAAAAAAATATGCGTTTTCTAATGCACGAAAATTTAAGAGGATGCTCAGGTTATGGCTGCAAACTAGCTGAGCTGCTCACGAGCAGCTTGGGCTCAGCCGCTCAGGTCAGTTACAGCTTGCTAAACTTAGCTAAGACATAGCTTTATGCTACACTTGTCTAGTAAAACATGAGTAGCTTGTCTAGGCTTGTTGATGTACTAATATGGTAAATGTGTTGTTTAACTTCACATCCTATTTGTGAAGTGTACTACATCCAAACAAGTAGTCTCTTAGTTTTCATAGAACTTTCACCAATCAATTCCTGTTTCCATGTCACTTTATATGTTAGCCACTTCTTTGTTGGCGCGCATGCAAGTGCACACAGTACAGCCATATGGACTAATTAAGCCTTTTCACAACTTGACCCCAAAGAAGCTAAAGCAATCACATGAAGCCTATTAGAAGCCACTACAAGGTTTGTGATAGCATCATGCAAACCCAGTGACTTGTTAGTTGTTACCAATTGAACTGCTAACAATTTCTCTCTAGATCCATATCGAGTGTCATGCTTTCTTTTTTAACGTGTCCCAAAATATATGTCAAGTGAATGCATTAAATGTACGCAACTATGATACTTCCCTTTATTACCCTTTGAGAGGAAAGACAATAGCATTTAATGTGCTTCCCTACACCTTGTGCTTTTGTGGGATATTTTGGAAGAAAAAGTTTATGTCAGAATTTGGCAGTGTATTTAACGGCATTCCTCGAATATTGTTCTTGTGAAATATGACACTCTAATGGGACAGAGGATCTTTACCAATTCCAGAGCCCAAATCATTAACCTTCTTTCTACCTTGCACTTATAATTCAGAATTTCTCAGTACATAACATCACAGTAGAAGATATATGACCAAAATAATGCAAGCACAACATCTTGTGCACCAATTATCTAGAACCAAATTACACTAAATTTTCAATAAAAACTTTTTAACGGAGAGAAAGAACAACAAATTAGGTACTAAGCCAAACCTTTGCATTCTGCAACTTTCCTGGTAAAAGATATAAACAAAACATCTCTCTCTGATCCATGTCAAGCACAGATGGAGATTGCAAAAGTACGCCGCCGGAAGTATGGCTTGATACCTGAAAGCAGGTGGGCGCACTGTACATTTCAGCATATTTAAACCAGCGCATGCTCCACGAACCTTTCTAAGTATTACAGCCAATATGTCATATGAATACCATGCTATCATTGGGATAAGATCTTACACTGTATGTAAATTCAAAATCATAACTTGACCATGCAAGAACTTCTGCTTCATACAAGAAACCCAACTTTCCCACTTGGCGTCGCAGTTCCTGAAGATACAAAGATCATGTCACGTACTATGTTAAAAGGTAAGATAAATAGTCCAATAAAAATGGGGAAAGCTGCACCTTCAGAGGATGACTAGTTGTCTTACACAGAACTTCAGTTCCAGGACCAGAGTTAACATTCAATTGTATCTTCTCTTTTTTGGAAATTTTCTTTCCAGCAGGGGTGACATACTCCGGGAAGCTAAATGGTATGTTTAAGGTGAATTGCCCATCCTGATACAACAATTTTTGGGACCACCTAACTTTAATTATTAGATTTGACCCACCATCGACCTGAAAAGTTGAGTCATGTACTTCAATGGAAAGTCGTGTTGACATTAAATAGTGGACTTGAAAAAGAGCAATTGAAAATTTATTGGATGCACCAAGTACCTCAGGTATCAACAACACGAATATGTGGGGTTTCAAAAACCCACCATCTTCAGCTTTGGCTATCTTTTCCACGTCCCTTTTGTCATCTAATGCCACCAGTTGAGAACAATATGACTTTTTGGGTACATCAACCTCGATACCTAGAATTGAACCCTGTTAGCCAAATAATGTATTATTTGAGAACATAAAAAATCAGCAGCGTTTCTGTTGTCTGAAACACAGGAAAAATGAGAGACAGTTAAAGATATAAATTCATCAAGGGGAAAGACTATAGACATCGAGATGCCATTTAAACGACAATCACAGATTGTAGCTTCCCCAAATGGAAAGTCATACAGATAACCTTGAACGCGCATGCGTGTGCACACGAACACCAAAAGTTACAAGTACCATAAGGACTGGTTCTAATGGTTCTATGCACTGGGATGGTATGAACTAGCAGGGGAAATCGTATCACTTCATGATTACCAATATTCATAATGCATATATGTGAATAGACATTTACAATGTACATAACTACGATCAAATTTATATAAAACTTGTCAGCTTTATTAGTGCCGAACAAAAAAGAAAATGCTCCTGCATCAAACCAATTATTAGCCCTCATTTCATTGCGAAAAACCAGTGTCACAGACCACTTACATTTTTACCATCCATAATGTTATCGTAAGTGATTAAGATACAGTAATTACGTGAAGTCATTCTAAATAGTGTGGATCTTAGTGTTTTGGCTGGTACAATATCAGGCAAGATAGTTCGCGAGGAAGCCCGAGGTTCAAACTTCAAAGCTATCGCTGGATCAGCAAATTTTTGCGGGTACAACCCTGACACATAACTTATGACACGTGGCCCGATTGGGTTTATATTCCTACTATGGTTAGAAATATGCCTGTACAGAAGGAGTGACAGGGTAATTTCACAGCAGAGATCTCACTCAGTAATGTGTACCTCATTTTCTGTGACGGTGGACTCTAGTGCTGTCCTTTCTTGTAGCCGTATGTTTAAACCCAACTATGTCAACATCTAGTACTCTTTAGTTTTTCACAATTACTTTACTATACCTATGCTACAAATGACCATATGGCCAATGCCTGTGTAAATATGTGAGTAACTGGGACACTAAGGCGGAACTCATATAGATAGTGGAGAATGAAAGAAGATGGGTAGAGTCAAGCTTTAGATATAAGCTCTGCCTGGTCATGCTTCCCCGAGTACAAACTCTGCACCAAAGCCTAACCCAGGCTAGCTTAGTCTCCTATTGTTCAATTAAGCCCAAACACCAGCACATTCAGGATCAAGTGCAAATAAGTACTAACTAACTTCAAGAACCGTAAAGCTTCTTGAGAGAAGCATGAAAATTCAAGAACAAGATCCAGTTCCACCATACATTATCTACTTCTTTCTCTTTTGACATTTTCCTGTGTATCTACCGAAAATGGTTCTCAAGGAAAATGGTGGTTTCTGACGAAGCCCTAGAAATAGATACTGAAAAATAAAAATTGCAATATAATGATGCCAACACAACTAAAATAAATGGTTGCAGATAATAAGATTGATAAATGGGTACGGGGAACGGGAATACATGCAAACCTATGATGATTGATGCATAGAGGAGTTTTCATCTAAACAATGTTCTTTGTTACAACCTTAAGTACTTGATCGAAAGACCAAGCTACAGATGTAGTTGGCCTTTAAAAACTAAAGCAAGAGCACGTTATAGATAGTATCATGTTGCATGCTAATGTTATAAACGCAAGCTTGATTTGCAAGTACAGAGGTACTCCAAATTAGAGTTAAGCTGGCACATAGTTTTGTGTTTCTAGCATGCCAATTTTAATTGCAACACAGTTTGATCATCACTCCGCGCTCTTTCAAAACTTTTCTCTAACTTCCTGTTCTCTTTCTAACCATCATAAACATGTTGAGTGACTAAATCGCTGAAAAATGCAATTCAGCCGAAATCAGTACAGGTTACCATAACGTCTAGCGGTTCGATGAGTTTGTTATTCTAGTACTTGGCATTAGCCTTTATATAACTGATTTAGTGCATGTCCTGTCTTTTTCAATAATTGTGGCTTAGTGATTGATAACGGTGTAATATGGACAACATATTGGCCTATTATGCAAAATGAAGACACACACGACACATATATATCTTCCCAATTCAATTCAGCTTGCACACACACACACACATCCCCACACACCCACACCCCCACCCCTTACTGATTGATAACGGTGTAATTTGGACAACATGGTGGCCTACCATGCGAAATGAAGAAACACGCACAGATACATCTTCCCCTATTCAACTCAGCTTGCACTCACACACACGCACAAAGAGGCATGCACACACGTCTATATTCCGGGAACCACTTGACGTTGCATTCGTACAGACACACACGTCTATATCCCAAAAATCAATTCAAGTTGCATTTGTGCACAAGCACAAAAACACACACATTTCATTTCGCAAATCCAATCAGGTTGCATTTGTGCACGCACGAGAACATGATGTAAGCAAGTAAAAATACCTGTTCGCCCATAGGAATCGCAACACGACAGTCACAGCTACGGCTTCCCATAACGCAATGAACGCGCCACGACCCGGTCACCGTCACAAACGCCGTATCCAAGTAGCAATCGGCCTCGAGCGTCACCCCGTTCATCTGCAACGGAATCAGCGCCGGCGGATCGCACCTGCCGTGCACGTGCGGCTGGTAGCTCGGCACGTCGGGGTTGTCGACGATCGCCGGGTTCGAGATCACGGCGTACACCATCGGCGCCGCCGGAAGGTACGAGCTCTCCGGCGACGACTTGTCCATCGCCGCCATCGGCCTCGGCGGCGCCACCGCCCGGTCCTTGCCGAAGTACAGGCGCTTCGAGAGGCGGATTCCGTCCTCCACCGCCATCGAAAATTCGTCCGCCATGGAAGTGCGTGCTCGTGTAATATTCCGGTGACGGAAACGAGAGGCTGAATCACGGTAAAACGACGACGCTGCGATCTTCGTTGTGTGTGTGTTTATAACGACGTGGAAGTGCTCAAACGGTCACCTTTTTGAATCGTTACGCACAAGGCG